>SNQJ01S0157052.1:19512-41718 GCA_010110895.2 Picea sitchensis
GAAGATCCTTCTAGAAGCAGAAGCTTCTATTAGGTCTTCTTACATCCGCCTTATTCTATTTTATTGAAAGGCCTTATTAATATTGACCTTTATTACATCTGAATACATTGATCTACCTATGTGCGGGTTAGGACCTTAACACACCCAAAGTTCTCGATCTGATGGTTGTTTGGATTTCATAACTTCAGCCCTCCAGGACTCCGAGGTATTTTGACTTCAATGTTTGTTCAACTCACTCAGAGTTGTACCTACCGAATAAGTCATAAAATGATGGTGACCACTTGTTGTCAATTAACACTTTATGCTTACTATATTCTTCCACTATGCTTGATCAACAGTCAAGAATGCTCTCGAAGTAGATCAATGGTTATAGTTACTTTGATATTCACGCTTACTCTATCCTTCCACCGTACTTGATTGGACGGTCAAGAGATATTCCTGAGGATATTATATTAATGGCCAAACATTAATTCATGAGTTCGGCCTTCGGCGTTTCGGGTATTTTTTCTAGAAGGAGAAGTTGCACATCCCCAGAGGCTATAATCCCAGAGTGACGTGGTGTGCTAACGTCACTAAATATGATGTGGACCCATAATGTGTGTGCCACGTGTCAACCTGATTTGTGATTTTTGCACCCCTTATGTGCCACATCGACCTTGACACTTGTCATTATTTGATTGAGCCATGTGTCATCAATTGCTGACATGGTCCTGTTGACTAGGATTTTGACATTTCAATACTTCGTAGCTCCGATATTTTTGGCATTTTTATACCATCCTTCGATCATTTCTAAAGTTCTGAATAGATCTATCACCATAGATCCTTCCTTGTCTTAATCAACGACTTTTGTTAACTCTGGGGATCTGGAGTTTGGGATTTCTTGGTTTATATAAGCTTCTTATCGTCGGATTAGGTCAATGCCAGAGTGGACCACCTTCTTCCTTTTAGCTCAATCTGACGGTTTTAATATTTTCATTCTAGATCAACGGTCGACAAGATTTTACGATTATGGTTTTTACCCTTTATGGTTTCGGCACTTTGTGGCTTCAGGGATTTCATGCCTCTACCTTGTCTTCAATAATCATCGAAGTGGTGAAGCTATGAGGTCCTGAAGCCTACTTGATCCAACAATTAGGATCTGAATTTTAATCCCAATATCTGCAATGCGCTCTCCCTTAGTTTTATTGTGGGGATTTTGATTCCAATATATGTAATGCACTCTCCCTTCTGAGTTTTCCATCATTGTTGTCATGCTCTAATTATGTGTGTTTATTCTTTATAGAATCTCCCTACTATCTCTCATGAGCTTTAGGAACATAGGATCATTTGTTGATCATGTCGTGATCAACAGTGATCATGAATTTCTTCTTCCCCGAGGTGATCTTCCTTTTTCTCTAATTATTGTACATTTTTTACTCATGTTTCCATCAATGAAAACACATAATCAATAATGCCAACAATCTCCCCCTTTGGCATTGAGGGAAACATATTTTTAAAACAAATAAGTTTTTACCTTTGCTCCCCCTATCACTGATCTCATATTTAAATTCAGGAATTGAATTTTTTTTACTTCTTTTTCTCCCCCTTTGACATCAATGACAAAAAGGGATGTTTCCTTTCTCCCTTTAGGGTGACACTCCCCCTGAGGTGATGCTCCCCCTGTCTATGAATCTCTCTCCCTTCGAAAAAGGGATATTACTTTGAGGCAATGTTGGTGGCATGGATTTAAAGCATATCTCCTCCTACAATCATGTTGCTACAACCAAACATGGAAATAATAATAACTCCCCCTATGGGTATGTCTCCCTCTATCTTCTCTGCAAGATTAACAATATGCTACCACTACAATCTGCTTCTTATTTAATATACTACTTCTCTACTGAAACATATTTCAACTGCTCAAGAATGTTCTTCTCTTCTTATAATGATCCTTGGACCTGTCCATGCATCTACCATATAAACTCATGACACACCATACATCAAGTGTATGCCAATCATACATAGTATCTCATGCATCAACCATGAATAAAAATATATGTCAATAATATGTGCCAAAAGTGAACCAATCATATATCAGGATCATCAAAAAGTTCCTCTATGAATGTACCAACAATGTGCCATGACAAATCTTCCTCAGAAACCATTCAGATAACTTCACTAAGAGAATACATAACTAGCATTGTTCTTTAGCAGATGAATACCTGCAACAAACCATGTCAGATCCTTCAAAATTGAGTTTATACCATCAACAATGTTGCTTTAAATGATGATTAGTTATGTTTAATTTGTAACCCGAGAGCCTCTTCATTCTTCTGTGCTTCAATACTCATAGGGGTATCAACAGGAACAATCTTAAGTCTTCCCTAATTCCTCCTTCCTTTCTTTTGTTTATATTTTTTGTTGAGGAGGAGTTTTAGTAGATCATCAAAATAGTGTTTGAAAATTTCCAAGATCATCATTGCTTAATTCTTCTGATTGATCTCCTATTGAAATTTCATCATCCTCATTATTGTCTTGTGCAACAAAAACTTCTTTATCCTTTTCTTGAGATTTTTATTTTTTCATTTTCCATTTGTTGGGTAATGAATAATTTATTTGCAGGACATTATCAAGTTTTGCAATTGTGTCACATTTTTTTTAGGAGTTTTCTTTTCTTGAGCTTGATCCACTTCATATGCATAACTCTGATTTTCATATACCTTATCAGAAACTTCACCCATCATTCTCCTCTTGTCAATTTTATTTATTCCAGGTGCAATATCTTTATCATTTTTCTTCCTTTGTGCTTTAGATTTTCTTCCCCGTATGTTCTTATAATTTTTCTTAATGTTGGAGATACTTGCCTTCATGGAATACTTTGGCAATCTACATTCACTAGCCTAATGACCATAATTGTTGCAGTTTTAGCATTTAATATTGAAGTCTTGTAAGGGGGAGAATGAATTATGACTTCTTCTTTCTGCATTATTCTTATTGTTTTCATAACTTTGAACATTTCTTGGATTGTACTTTCTATAAGATTTACAATGTACTGCTTTATGTCCAAAATTATTGCAGGAATAGCAATATCCAAGGAAAATATATTGATTTTTGTTAGAGGGATTCCTTCTGATGATTCTATTATTTTTGTCATCTTTTTCTTTAGTAGGGAGTGCAAATTTATGTTTATTTGGGATAGTCTTCAATGGTATTGTCCTTGCCTTATTTTATTCTCTTCTTATGGAGTTCTAAAGAGCATATGCATAGCTGATTGGTTGTTTGTCATTCTTTTTTTCTGTAGAGGGATCATATCCTAGTCCTGTCTTATCATTTGATGATCTATGACTACTAAGAATGTTGTTCAAGATTTTTGAGTTGTTTTCAAACTTAGATTGAATGTCTTATTTTTCTAGTTTCCCTTTTAGTTGAATTATTTCATCTTCCAATATCTTATATGTTTGTTGTTTTTCATTGACACCCTTATTCAATATTTCTTATTTTCTTTTGGTTTCTTGGAGTTGGGTTTTTAACTCAATAATAAATTGTTATGAATCATTATGGTTTTGGAAACCTCATTTTCTCTTGATTTTATAACTTCTTCAAACTTTAGAAGTTGTTCCCTTAGAAACTTGTTTTGCTTTTTATATTTTCTTAGTTCTTCAATTGCACGGATAAATTCTTCATCAAGGTTCACTTCTTCATATTTTGAATGATTATCATCTTGAGTTTTCATTCCCATAAATAGAATCTCTAGCTCTTGTTCTTCACTTTATTCATATGAGATATTGTCTTCCTGGGTAAAGAAATTTTTCTTATTCTTATAGAAATTATTTTTATCTTTGTTTTTTCTCTTCTTCTGATATTTGAAAGTTATTTCATCATCACTTTCTTCTTTCTTAGGATCGGGACATTTTTTAGCAAAGTGTCTGATTTTTCCACAATTGAAACATTTGAACGATAACTTTCCTTTATATTTTCCAGATCCTTTCTGGAGTTTTCTTATAAATTTGGCCTCTTCTATATCTGATATGTCTGACTAATCTTCATTAGACATTTGTTCTTTATTCTTGTTTGATTTAGAAGCCTTAAAGGTTGTTTCTCCTTTTGATGGTTTTTATTGTCCTGTCCTCATCTCATATGTTGTAACAATTCCATGGAGCTCATCTATTGTGAGTTTGTCAAGGTCTGGTCTGTCTTCAATTGTAGAAATCTTGGAATCATACCTCATAGGTAATGATCTTAAGATATTTTGTACAATGGATTTGTCTTTAAGTTCTTCTCCAGTTGCTTTGACTAAGTTAACTACCTCATCTACTCTATGAAGATATTCAACAATGTTCTCTTCTTCTTTCATCTTCAATTTTTCAAACTGAGCTCTGTAGGTTTGTAGTTTAGCTTCCTTGACTTTGTTGTCTCCTTCATATATAACCTCCAATTTGTCCCATATCTCCTTAAATGAATTACAATGCATTACCTTCACAAATATAGTATTTGTTAACCCTCCTAGAATGGAATTGACTGCTCTTGAGTTGTCATTGCAAATCTTCTTTCCTGCAGTATCAGTGGGTGGAGTAGCTGGTCCAGTGTACCCATTTTCTACATATTGCCAAACATCAAATCCAAGATCCATAAGGTAGATTTTCATTCTTATTTTCCATAGAACATAATCATCTCCTTTAAACAATGGTGCTTTGTTGGAAGACATACCCTCTTGTTGATCCATTACTTTAAGGATCTACCTTCCATTTATTAGACTGTGTTGAAGGCACTTTGCTCTGATACCAATTGTTGGAAATACTAAGAGGGGGGGGTGAATAGGTATTACCTTTTTAAACAATTAGTTATTACTTTTTCATTTTATTTATCATCATAGTATATCAACAATGGACTTGTATTTAAGAATCACTTATATAAGTATACTTAACAAGAATTACAAAGTTTATAAAAAATAATATGTGATTGTGAAGGACATCAATACTCTTTAGAGCACCAACTCTTGGAGACACAAATCCCCTTCTTTAGGGAACCAACCCTAGGAAGCACCAACTCCCTTGTTTTTAGGGAACCAACCCTAGGAAGCACAAACTCCCTTCTTTTAGGGCACCAACCCTAGGAATCACCAACTCCCTTCTTTTAGGGCACCAACCCTAGGAAGCACCAAATCCCTTGTTTTAGGGCACCAACCATAGGAAGCACCAACTCCCTTATTTTCATACTTTACTTTAAAAAGGATATGAATCCTTCCTTTCTCCTCCCTTCCACCCACACTGCATAAGTATCTTCATTTTTCCTTCTTGGACTCAGCTTCTTCTTTTGATCTTCTGATCTAGACTGCAGAGACACATTTATTTCACCATACCTTTATGTTTATATAGTAGTCCAAAATGTATGACATTTAACCATTGTGTCTTTTAATAATGAACCATTGCACCCTTTCATTTATTAACAACTATGTTATTTTAATAACAAATTTCTTCTTTTACTATTATCCTTTAAGTTTATTGGGTGAACTTGGTTCTTCTTTCAATCTCTTTTAATTAAGAATCGTATTCTTAATTGGCACTAGTTTCCAGGCCAATCCATAGTTATGGCAGCTTATAATTTGACTCATTGCACATCAAATCCATAATGAGGTGTCCAAGGACCTCTGCAGTGCATTCAGGCTTAACTCTATCCCTAATACAGAGCTCTAACAACCTATATGGGTGTAACAGTGCTCAAGCACCAAATCTAAAGGTGATAAACCTATTATCCTATGTCTACGACCAATGGCTAGATCCATGCGCTTATCCATGTATGTGATTTAATCTATATCTTTGATTTCCAGATTCAAATTCTACAGATATGTGCGTCCTTCAATCCACTTCCCTTTGTGACCACGGGCTCAAAACTATGGGCTTGTCTATTTCACACGTTGTTATGTTAGCGCTTTTCTCCTTTTTCCCTTATTCTTCTACATGGGACCATATTCAAATGTCTGAGGGATTATTTACTTCTAGTCCCTTTAGCTTCTTTACCTTATCACAAGACCCATGTTCGAACTAGGTTCTTCAGTACTTTGGCCTTCAAGATTTATGGCCTTTGCAGTCTTCCAACTCTCCTGGAGTAAATTTTGTCGAAGTGCATATACTCTATTTCACTAGTAGATCGGACAGTTCTGACTTAATCTATGGTTGAGTGGATGGTCTGTGCAAACTCAACAAGGTGTTTTGTTAATGGCCTTCCCATGTGCACTTTAATATCCAACTGACTTGTGTCTATAAACAGCATGCACGTTACTTTTCACTTTTGGGCCTTGACCTTGGATCTTCCTCCTCGACAGATGGTCAGATAGTATCTCGAGGCTTCGACACTCTAGGACTCCTGGATATTACAACTTTTAAGTTTGTTCAATTCCCCTGGAGTGACATGGCTTGTTGATGTCACTATTGACATGGCACTGGCTAAGTCGTTTCCACATGCCACCTTGATTTGTGACGTTCGCATAACTAAAGTGCCAGCTAGACCTTGACACTTGTCACTAGATGAATTTTCCATGTGTCATATTTGTCTTGTGCTACATGTCTCCCTCATGGATCATGGCTCCAGACTAGTTGATCTAACAGTTCGTGTTGCACCCAAAGTTCTTGATCTGATGGTTGTTTGGATTTTGGAACTTCGGCCCTCTGGGACTCCGAGGTATTTTGACTTCAATGTTTTTTCAACTCACCTGGAGTTGTACCTACCGAATAAGTCATAAAATGATGGTGACCACTTGCTGTTGGTTAACACTTTATGCTTACTCTATTCTTCCACTATGCTTGATCAACAGTCGAGAATTCTCTCGAAGTAGATCAACGGTTAGTGTTAATTTGTTATTCACGCTTACTATATCCTTCCACTATACTCGATCGAATGGTCAAGAGATATTTTGGAGGATATTAGATCAACGGCCAAATGTTAATTCACGATTTCAGCCTTCAGTGCTTCGGGTATTTTTTCTAGTAGGAGAAGTTGAACATCCCGGAGGTTGTAATCTTGGAGTGAGATGCCATGCTAACATCACCAATGATGATGTGGACCCTTAGTGTGTGTACCATGTGTCAACCTGAATTGTGATTTTTACAATCCTTATGTGCCACATCGACCTTGACACTTGTCACTATTTGATTGAGCCACATGTCATCAATTGATGACATGGTCCTGTTGACTAGGATTTTAACATTTTGTTGCTTCGTAGCTTTGGTATTTTTGGAATTTTTATACCATCCTTTGATCATTGTCGAAGTGTTGAATAGATCTATCACCATAGATCTTTCCTTTTCTTGATCGACGACTTTTGTTAGCTCTAGGGCTCTGGAGTTTGGGATTTCTTGGTTTATCTGAGATTATTATTGTCGGAGTAGGTCAATGTCAGAGTTTACCACCTTCTTCCTTTTATCACAATCTAACGGTTTCAATATTTTCATTCCAGATCAACGGTCAATATGATTTTGCAATTATGGTTTTTACCCTTTGTGGTTTCAGCACTTCATGGCTTTGGCGATTTCATTCCTCTTCCTTGTCTTCAATAATCGTTGAAGTGGTGAAGCTCCGAAGTCCTGAATCCTACTTGATCCAACGATTAGTTTTTGTCTTCTACGTGATCTGACGGTCTAGGATTGTCCTGAGAACTACATCAACGGACAGGATTCTTCCTTGGTTCTTTTGGATTTTTATTGTGGGGATTTTGATCCCGATATATGAAATGCACTCTCTCTTAGTTTTATTGTGGGGTTTTGATTTTGATATCTGCAATGTGATATCTCTTTTTATCTTTCCATCATCCTTTCCATGCTCTAATTCCATGTGTGTATTCTTTATAGAATATATCTACTATCTCTCCTGAGCTTTAGGAACATAGGATCATTTGTTGATCTTGTCATCATGAACAATGATCATGAATTGCTTCTTCCCCAAGGTGATATTCCTCTGCCCAAATTTGATATTCATTTTTCTCTGATTATTGTACATGTTTGACTCATGTTTCCATCAATGACAACACATAATAAATAATGCCAACACCACATTGTCCCTGGGTTGTAGCACTGACAAGTAACGACAACTCCTACACTTAGAGATGTCGAAATACATATGTACCTAAAACTACCTAAGATTATCAAAAATTTATGTCATACTCCTTTTATCCCACTTTTTGAATCACCCCAATTGGACATTCTAGTCAAAATATATGCAAATTTCAAAAAAAAAAAAAAAACACGTTTTAAAACCCTGATTTGGAGATTGTTCTGCTAGCCAACTTTTATTCTGATGTAGCTATGAAATTTCAGCCCTTATGATTCTAAAATTTCAGCCTAAGGTAGCCTAATGTGTCTTATTTCCAACCCCATAGGTTATACCAATATTGGATTCTCCAAGATAATTTTATGATAACTTTCCCAAGATGTGTTGATTTTTTCCCTTTCAGGAGAGCGAACTTGTATAGCCTGTCGCATGTCACTGTATTCACTTCAGAACTTGAAATTTTAACCAGTAAAAATTTGATCCATACCATAACCAATGGAATATGTCTCACTCAATTTGGATTTATGTAGCTTTAGATATAATAGTTTTCTCAAGAACACATGTTTTAGACTGAAATCTGGACCAACCACAAATCCTAATTTCCTTAGAGAATAAAATTCAGAATAAAGGGATGAAATTTGTACAAATGATACTTCACTATTATTCCTTATTACTATAGAAATTTCAGAACCTAAAACCAAGCTGAAAAAATGGGGAGTGAAAATTCCAAGAAGACCTATTTCAGACTAGTTTCAGGACTAGTCAAAAACCCTAACTTAAACAAAATGTATCTCCACAAATATAATGAACCAAGATATGAAATTTGGACCCATATTAGCTCTATATGTCTCCTATACACAATATAAATTATAGATCCCTAAACCTTCTAGAAAAAAAATTGTAGCAAAAATTCCAAGAAGACTTGTTTTGAAGAAGCCAGTCTCGAGGATTGTCTAGCTCTGAAACCAAATGTTATGAACCAAATATAAAAATAACATAAAAAAAAAAAATGTCATAATAAGTACTCCACTCCTTGAAAAAGAGATAAATTTAGATAATAATCCTCTTCTAGGGGGGAACCTCCTTATACATTACATGAATTCACAAATACAACATGATTCCAAATGAAAAGGTCTCCTTGGTATATATAGGAGACTAGGAGGTACAATTAAAACAAATGGACCCAAGCTTACATAAATAAAATAAAAATACTAATGTAATATGCCCCAATTAAGGGGTAATGTCTCACGATTTAGGGCTTAACACAGTTCATGCACATCATATTCAGAAGCAGGTATGGAAAATTGGCAGCAGAGAATGCATGAAGTCTCAACACGACGATGTGCATGCATGACCAAATCAGTACATTGAATTGGAATAAATTGTGCAACCCTCCTAAGTATGACAGATTGATAGATATAATGAAATTTGAACAGAAATTTGAGGCATAGGTACCGGAGCAATAGAGGCTACTATCACTGGACATTGTATTGAAATCCACCTCAGCAAGATGGTGGGAAACACATAAAAAAAACATGGAAGACTGGCAACAGTGTAGGAGACTAACCTAGATAAGATTCGATACTGAGGAGGGAGATATGACGTAGAAGTATACCACGGAAGGAAACCCAACAGATCATGTTGCACAATGTGAGAAAGCATGGAAATCAATCCCAAGGAAATAATGGACACACAGATTCATACATACCCTAGATACCATTCCAAAGAACTGGTACCTAGAACTGGATATGCGTAGAGATACAACAGAATGGGATTACATAACTCAAAGATTCCAAGAAAAAATTATCTTTTAGAACGAGTCACCCCTCATAAGTGAAACACTACATGTGATTAAACAGAAAATCTTCGTCGAATCATACTCAAATATGGAAGTAATACGTGTATGCAGCGTGCATAACGCCAATATGATAGTTCACGTGCTATTGGAATGTTACAATGTGACCCAGGAGGATTAGGACAAGGAAGATACCCGCAACATCCAAGTACCGAAAACATAAGGGGAACGAATAGTTGAGGGCCCATAGATGGAATCAACAACATATGCACAACCAGTTAAGACAAGAAAAGTTAATATTGGAATAGAAGAATCCCCTAAGTTTGCACAGATAGGAGACTATTGGGATGAGGAAACAGTAGAAAAGATAGCAGATCTATTGCATGAATACCAAGAATTATTCCTGACTACATTCTCATAGATGAAATGGATAGCGGGCAAGCTAGGGGAGATGAGGATTCCACTGAAACCAGGCACTAAACCAGTGAAACAGAGACCATACAGGTTGAATCCAATATATAAAGAAAAAGTAAAGGAAGAAATAGACCGCATGCTAAAGGCAGGAGTCATCAAACTAGTCAAGGAGTCAGAATGGATAAGTCTTGGGGTAGTGTAGGACAAGACAATCAGGGGAATTAGAATCTATGTTGACTTGATGAAATTGAATGATGTGTGCCTACACGATCCATTCCCAATGTCGTTCACAGATGAAGTACTTGAAAACGTAGGTGGACAAGAAGCTTATTCATTCACAGATGGTTTCTCAGGCTACCATCAGATAATAATTGTGCCAAAATATAGATACAAAACTACATTTGTGATAGAATGGGGAAGCTTCCAATACAGATTAATTTTTTCTGGGTTAAAGAACACACCTACGGTATTTTCAAGAGTAGTTGTTGCAGCGTTTAAGCAGTTTATTCACAAGTTTCTTGAAGTCTACTTGGATGACTAGACTGTATTTATCCTATTACGAGATCATGTTGAATTTATAAGATTGATGTTGGATAAGTGTAGACAACATCAGATATCCTTAAACCTAAAGAAGTGTATTTTTTGCACAACGTTTGGAATATTATTGGGACACGTAGTATGCAAATAAGGCTTGATAATTGATCCCGCCAAGATTGCAGTTATTCTGGACTTACATCCACCCACATCAGTCAAGTAGTTGCATGTGACATTGGGTCATACCAAGTATTATAGGAAATGAATCAAAGGATACACACAGATTATAGCCCCAATGGAAAAATTATTGAAAAAAGATGTGAAGTTCCAGTGGAATGACGATTTCTAGAAAGGACTTGACACACTGAAATGGAAGTTAGTAACTGCGCCGAAATTAATTTTCCCTAACTTGAAAAATGACTTTCATGTACACATGGATGCATCATCGAGAGCATTGGGCACGATCTTGTCAAAGACATGTGACGGAGACATAGACCACCCAATTTCTTTTGCAAATAGGAAACTATCAAGAGCAAAGAAAAATTATACCACAACAGAACGCGATGGATTGGCTATGGTCTACATGATGCTGAAGTTCAAACATTACTTACTAGGATCATGCTTTAATATGTACACAGATAATTTTTCACTAAGATATATGGTCAACAAGTCAATGTTTGGGGGGAGGATTTGAAAATGGCTCCTATTTTTCCAGGAGTACGACTTCGAAGTACTAGTAAATCCAAGTAAACTCAATGCAGGATCAGATCATTTTTTGTGCATACTATCGGGAGAAAATGCAGGAAACATGGACGATAGCTTCCCAGATGCACAACTATTTTCATTGAATATGGTGGATGACTACTTTGCAAACATTGTACATTTCTTAAGAACGGGGATGGCCCCCTCAGACATGACACTCGCATTGAAAAAGAAGTCGGTAGTAGAAGTTGCAGACTACCAATTAATTTCAGGAAGCTTATATAATCTAGGCACATATGAAGTACTATGACGTTGCATAGTCAAACACGAAAGACCAACTATATTGGTCGAAGCGCACAATGGGATAGAAAGAGGAAATTATGCAAGAAAATCCACTCGTAGAAGATTTTACATGTTGGGTTATGGTGGCATACACTCCACAAGGATGCAAAGGAATATTGTCAAACATGTTATGTTTGTCAAAGGGTCATAAAACCCTCGAGAAGGGACAAGATGCCTTTGAATCCACAAGTTACATTAAAGACTTTTGATAAGTGGGATATCAACTTAATTGGGCCAATCAACCCACCAGCAATACGATTAGGGGATAGGTACATCATTATGGCAACAGAATATCTCACTCAATGGGTAGAAGGCACGCCAATTACAGATTGCAGCGCAGAAACTATGGTGCACTTCTTTTTCGAAAATATAGTAACTCGATTTGGATGTCCTCGGATATTGATGAGTGATCAAGGGATGCACTTCATCAATAAAACCATAGTACCCTTGACCAAAGAAATCCAAATCCACCACCATAAAAGTGCATCGTACCACCCACAGGAGAATGGCACAGTGGAAGCATTCAACAAAGTCCTAGAGTATGCAATAACAAAACTCTAAAACATGTGAAGGGATGACTAGGACTTAAGAATACATGTGGTATTATGGGCATACAGGACAACCAGAAAGAAGTTGACAAGGAAAACATCATGCAGTTTGGTATATGAACATGAGGCGGTAATGTCGATGGAATTTATTGTACCAAGCCTATGTGTCGCAACTATCATAGATATGTTGGATTCAGATTCAATACAAGAATGACTATCACAATTGGTATAGCTTGAGGAGGACAAATTTTCTACAGGGTTCCATCAACATGTGCAAAAGGAAAGGGAAAAAGCATGGCATGACAGACACATTAAGTCAAAAACATTCCAAGTAGGCGACTTGGTACTACTATATGATAGAAAATTTATGCAGCACCCAGGGAAGTTCTGCAGTTCTGCATGCATTAGTTAGGACCATATGTGATCCAGGTAGTGACAGAGGTAGGTGTTGTGCAGTTGGAAACACTTAATGGAGTAGCATTGAAAGGTATATTGAACGACAGTCGACTAAAACTCTATCAATAGGCTCGAAAAGTTGCGCAATACGAAGAATCGTGCAAGAAAGAAAAAAGAAAAAAAGCGCATACAGAATGACAATGGAAACAACACAGGCAGGGGCAGCTGCTCCAACCAAGGAAACCCGACGCAAAAATGGCCAAGTATGCAGTATTAATTGAACCATCCCACATGACGGCATAGTTGTCAAGTACGTAAAAGACAAAAATGGAAGTTATGAGCGGATAAGGACAAGTCATAAAAACAGCAGATATAACAATGCATATAGTCATGAGAATGCCTAGTCATAAATCCATCTTAAAGATAGGGAGTAAAAGAAAAAATTTATTGATATGCATGAATGAGTGGTAGTACACGGTGGAAATATACTAGTGGATTTGGAAATAAAATCCCATTAAATCAAGCACCTGTCACACTATGGGTGGAGGAGACATGCAGGAAGGCACGAAGATTAGTGCACAACTGGAAAATAGGGCATAAAATCAGTCGGGCTTGCCCAAAAGCGACTTATTGTTACTTAGAAGTTATAGAAAAAATAGAGAGCTTATAGAGAGAGAACAGAAAGCTTCATCAACTGCCAGAGCCGAGTTAACAACAGAAATGGCACCACCCAAAGAAGGAGCAATAGAAGCGGTACCAAGAGAGAGTCGCACCAGAGCGATCATAGCCAAATCAAAGATTGAGGAAACCTTGGGTGCATCCTCATTGGATCCAAGTTTCCCTCACAACTACATACCTCCCAGGAAGGATGACGCCCCACCAAGCACACTGCAAAAGAATCCAGATTATATGATAGTGACCCCAGACATCCCAGAGGCAATCATCATCGATGAAGATATGTTGGGGAGGGTACCTTAGTTGAAATATGTTGACCATGACATCACCAACATGATGAATTTCCCTTAACTTGCACCTCACAAATACTTTGAACTCCGGGTAGATCCACTCATGAAGCAGAGCATCCCAGTTACCAAAGTTTGGGCCAGAGGATTGGAGCGAGCGGGCATCCAACCTGTTCGAGATCCCACACTTTAGCTGTAGTAATGAAGTTAATTCATACATCAAAATCCTCCTATATTATGTGCATAAAGGGTACATGTGGCTAGATAGGACAATTTTGATTGATACGGACCTGATAGCATGAATCGTTGGACTGCCCACCTAGGGGAAGGACCCTACCACATTATTTGCAAATAAGACAACAGAAAGAGCATTGTCAGAGACAATGAAAGTTAATTTTTGCACGGTCAAAGGGGTGTGTGGCCTGGATGTGCCAACCATATGCAACCTCACAGTTCGAATAGCCACACAGATGTTAGCATGCAAATTTATATAGAAATGCAGGAAGGATCAAGTCCCAGCATGGGTCATAGCTACCGCAGAGAGATATGTAGAAGGCACTACAATGAGTTGGGATCCTTTCTTGTTGAACCAGTTCCTATTGGACTGCGTTGAATCCAAACATAAGGGGATGGAGTTTCAATACTCCTCGCTATTGATCATGATTGCCTTCACAGCATGGACAGAGTTGGAGGATGCTCAATTTTTAGGTTTGAGGGGTAAGTGATGCATCATGGAAAAATACCATAACTTCTGGTTCTTTGCAATCAAAAGGAGGTAGATGGACACCAACATAGAGTTCTTTCTCTATGGTGAAATAATTCACCATAGTATCTAGAATGCACTACGCATGTCACCACAACCAGTGGAGGCAACGATCCAATCATGGAATTCCACATATATAGGCACCATATGTACATCAAATCTAGGAAGGATCCCAAGGAGGAGTGGGTCCAAACAAAATATAAGATAACCGAAGAGGAAATCCAGTTGGTTATGCATAATTGGGAATCATACTGGAAGGTACCAGCAAAAGGGGATGCGACGGCACAGGGGGGAACACTTAAGCGGCACAACACATAGATGGAGAAACGAACCATCCCAACAATTGAATGTAGGACACTGATCGCGGTGATGGCACAGAGGATTCACCTGAAACAGGGCCAATAGATCAACCTCCACAACCCTTACTTCAAACAGGAAGGAAACAATAGGACTAGAGTACAAGGTCAGCGGCATGGAAAAAGAAAAAAACTCAGAAGCCACAAGTCGTATATGAACTAACAAATGACGACATGGAAAAAATTCGATACTGACTAAGGGAATTTGTGGAAGAGATCCTTGAAGCAACAACAAAGAAAAAAGAATAACTACAGACGCGGGTGCAGGACCAGTGCTTAAGGCTACAACAATTATTGGAGATGGTTCGATTGGCACCTTTGCAAGGAGAAGACACGGCCGAAGGAGGCATAGCATTAGAAGAACAAATTGGGGTATCAGTGTATATGAGAACAGAGCACAGAGTACTCAAGATCCTAGTACATACAATCGGGTTACTAAACCTCGAAGTACATGAGACGTTGCAAGGCCTAAGTCACGTGTAATTAGTCATCTCCTAGATGCCAATGGAATTACTACAGGGTCTACACACCATGATCACCCAGGAAATACAGTTTTGGGTAGACATCGCAGCCAATTATTTGGAAAAAGAATAAGCAAAGAATGAAGAACTGCAGAAACAGTACACCACTACGCTCCAGGAAAAGGGTGCAGTAGAACAGTGAGTGGAACTTACAGATAAGGAGAAGAGAAAAGCAGAGAGACAGGTAGAGAGATCCATGATAGAAAAGAGTGAAGCAAAAGGAAAGGTCGCCCAAGCCTTAAATGAGAAGGAGGAAGCCGAACAGATGGTGCAAAAAGTGTAAGCAACACTCCAAAAACTATTCAAGGAGGTCCCAGAAGTACTTATGGTGGTAGAGTCCATGGTAGAAGAACAAGTAGGAAATATTAGTGAGGCTATCAAATGCCTTCGCACAAATATCACGGATTTGGAAGTGCATATAATGTTAGGGACACCACCGGAAGAAAGAGCGCAAAGGGAGTGTACTGCGTAGACAGTAGTAGCAAAGATCAAAAGTTGGGAATAGGAATGCATCAAGATGTGCAATGCAGGTACACACATTTGGACAGTGCTTACCACCAATCTAGAACTATAATCATTGTCAGATAGGATAAGGAGTAAATAGGAGGAAGTGCAGCAGGCCACTGAACATGTGAACAAATTAGCCCCAGTAGAAATAATGTCAACGATATTGGATAAAAAGAAATTGTATAGCGCAGTGTAAAAAATGAAGGAAAAACGAAGGAAGACCATACATAAGTGTCAACCACTAGAAGATGAAGCTGTCAGGTTGTTAGAATAATTAGCCATTGCACAGAGCGCCACGAAATTAGCAGCGCAAGACACCAAAGAAAAAATTTCTATAGTAATCGCACAGACGATGGATGAGATTGTTTACAAGGAAGCCAAAATCGCAGCAACAACACAAACCATGAAGGACAGTCTCCAAAAATTCACTGAGGCATGGAAAAATGTAACACAATAGGCCTAAGTGGCTTAGGACTAGCCACAGGTGAGTGTTGAGGGCCTTTTGGGAAAAGAAAAGTGAGAATATATGAGGTACAAGGAAAAGGTGTAGGATCAAGAAGATCAAGAAGATCAATAAGAAAGAGGAGAAAATGGGGGACAGGAAAGAACAACTAGCGTGAAATCTAGGAACACCAGTCGGGCATGAGTTGCATCCAGGTCATAATGAGTTGTCACTAGTTGAGCATGAGGGGTAGCCAACTCATTATGAGTTGGAAAACAAACCTGAAGAAAAGACATAAAATATGTAAAAGACCCGTGAAATCAAATAAGAGGATGATTCAAGAACATCAGAGAGGATTATTAGTTTTTGGTTGTTGTTGTAGGATATTGTGTATGTACAAAAGCTACCAATGTAAGAAAATTATTTTTTGTATTGAACATCCATTGTAGTGTAGAGTGTAAGAAGAATACCATAAATATAATAAAGAAGCAAATATTTTGTGGACGTATCCTGGGAGGGGGTGAACCACGATAACTCTATGTCCAATTGTGTTGTTGAACGATTATTCATGTTTTTATTGTGATAATTCTTGCATTTACTATTGTTGAATGTTTATCTTTATTGTTATTGTTGATAGATTAATGCACAATAGTCTTAATTGTATGCTTTAATACCAAATGGTGTGAATATGGACAAATTTGTATAAATAATTAAGTAAGGATGACATATTAAATAGGATCTAGTGCGTGAAAGGATCTTGTAGGTATGATAGAGTGTGTCTCCCTTTTTTCCCTGATCATTGCAGAATCTTGGTTCTTACAGTCCCCATAAGGATACCTTGGGTGAGAATTCTCCTTCTTTCAGGTGATGCCGAAAGGGTCGGTATCTGTAGGGTTTTGCTGGACTAATTACCTTGAACCCAGGGTCTTGAACCTATCCACGCGTGTGCCATCAAAAAAATTTATACAGGAAATAATACTGGTACTCCTCATCAAAAATTAAACATGGCATCCAAAGAAGTTGAATACTTAAAAAACAAGCTAACCCAATTAAAGAACCAAATTGATGAAATGAGTGATAGTATGTTGAAATTAGTGGATTTATCACATTCTCGGGAATACCTTAAAAAGGAAATAGAAAATAAGATGGATGAAAATAGGAAAGAGATGGAAAATAAGATGGATGAAAATAGGAAAGAGATGGAAAAGAAGATGTATGAAAATCGGGAGAATATGGAAAATAATATGTTATAATTGCAAAACTCCATGTCTTTTCATGATATTACATGCTCTAGCTGAGAGAATCCCTATAGGAGATACAAAAATGCAAGGCATTCATGAAATTGTAGAGGAAATAAATATTGAGTCCCAGAATCATGATTATCCATCACTTCAATATCCACACCATCAAGGCTTCAAGTCGGCACCAAGGAACTACTTCTTTCCAAAGATCAATATGAGGAAGCTTGATGGTAAAGATCATTTAAAATGGATATTCCATATGGAGCAATACTTTGATCTACACCAAGTTACAAGGTTACAAAAGGTGCTTATTGCATCCTTGTATTTAGAAAATGATCAATTTGTTTGGTATCAATCACTTTGTGAAAGAAAAAGAATTATTTTATCTCTTGGTCTATTTTTATCGATGAATTGATATCACATTTTGGGGATATTAATAGAAATACATTCTTTAGTCAATTGATAAATCTTCGGAAAAAAGGTCCAATTACATAGCACATTCAACAATTCCAAAATCTTGGTCTCATGGTAAAGTAAATTCCTGAGGAAAATGTGTTAGATCTCTTTAAAAGAGAACATTCAACGTGAGGTGCATCTCTTCGAACCCAAATCCCTAGAGCAAGCTTTCAGTATGGAAAGGAAAGTGGAAAACAAAAATATGGCTATTAGAAAGGAAACCACTAAGATCTATAGAGAGAATCATGTTCCCTCTCATAACCTCACTCAACCAACAAGGTTGACACCTCAACAAATGGATGAAAGAAGAGAAAAAGGTCGACTATGTTTCAATTGTTACAGTAAGTACGGTAAGGGGCATAAATGTGGTGAGAAGAAATTATTCTACATAGACTATGAAGAGGAAGAATATCAAGAATTGGAAACATCCCAAGATTTATATATATAAGAGACTACTCCAATTATTTCTTGTCATGCATTGGTTGGAATTAGTACTCCAAAAACCCTCAAGATACAAGGATGCATCAAAAAGAAAAAGGTAACAGTGTTGATTGATTTTGGTAGTACCCATAACTTCATCAATTACAAACTAGAAAAATATCTTAATTACTTTGTATTTCCAACACCATAGTTTCAAGTGATGATTGTAGATGGATGTACCATAAAACAATTTGGGAAGTGCCATAGTATTAAGCTCAATATGGGAGAGTATTTATTGGATAGTCCCATGATTTCCATTCAAATGGGTTGTGTTGATGTCGTATTAGGGGTCCAATGGTTGCAATCATTAGGAACATTGGCCCTTAATTCTCAAGATCTTTTCATGATATTTTCTTCATAAGGAAAGGAAATTGAGCTTAAAGGTATCCAATGGAAACCCTCTAAGGTGATAAGATCTAATAGCATGACAAAATTACTCAAAAATGGACACCATGGTGTAATTGCACAATTATGCTCACTAGATATTCAAACATATATATCCTTTGCTCCATGGATCTCCAAATAGTTATCAACAACCATTCCAAGGTATTTGGAGAGATGCCTAAGGGTCTTCCACCTGCTAGATATCATGATCATTGATGCGGGAGCATCCCCAATAAAGCATGCATGGAAGACAGTTGGACACACTAGCGCGTATTTTGAAATATTTTGAATTCCAAATATCAATGTATTAATGTAATATCTGACAAAGGTTTTGAGTTATGAACATATTTAATGATCAGAGGTTGAGCCATTGCGTAAGATCGATGAGGGGATGTATTTTTCTTTAAAATGAAGGATTGCAGCACAGATTTGGAGCGTCCGCTCTTATCTATCTAACTCAATATTGATTGTAATAAATGTTAAGTAGTCGAAAGCTTTTATTTCGATAGGATAGCATAGAGTAGTTGGAGGGAAGAACTCAAAAGAGTCACTTTGTATAAAGCTTTGTATTGTTGCCGAGAAGAGGATGTTGATGGAAGATAGTTAATCAGTCGTTGTTGAATCTAATGGGTAGATTTCCATTGTAATCAAGAGTTGGGAGCTACAAAGAAGTGGTGTATGAATGTATGTAAAGTTCAGTTGAATGAATATATCAGAGGAATATTGCCTCAATGTGTGTTATTATTGTGTCTATCTGAATGAGTGAATGGTAGACTCGCTTTTTATTTTCAGTTCTTTGTTGTTTCTTGTTCTTGTATCCATGAATACATTTACAGGATGGAATATATGAGTCACTTTGAGGACTGCATAAGTTTCAATTGTTTATCTTCTACGAGCGAATGCAAGGAGTGCATAGCATCCACAAGGAGTGCGTTGATGGAGTTTGTTTTGACTCGTAAGCTCATAAGAGATAGCGAGAACTGGTATGTGCAAGGAGTGTATAAGTGTCTGCAAGGAGTGCATGATCGAGTTTTCAGACTTGAAATCTCAAGGAGGAATAGCATGATTTAAGTCATGAGAGACAGAAGCGGTTGGAGAACAGTCGCAAGGAGTGTGAAGTCATCCATAGAGGAGTCGATTGTGGAAGAGAACCCGTTGCAAGGTGTGCACAGGTCGGGATTTCGACTAAGTGTCAAAGAGAGTGTTCAGAGGAACAAGAGAAAGTCGAAGAAGTAAAGCTCAGGAGGAAGAGCGGCGGAAATTATTCAAGGAGAAAGGTCCCTAAAGTTTCCATCAGAGTCATTAGACGAGATTCATTCCAAAGGGAGGCGAAGGATTATAGATCATCATATCTGAGAGATCTACGCAGAGGATAGTCGTAAGGTGTTTCGACACTTCGGAGTTCAGAAAGTTTGAAGGCTTGACGGAAGCAGAGTCACAAAGTTCGAATTCACGATTTGATCTTAGTCGTTGATCGCGAGAGGAGCACGTGGCAGAAACTTAAGGAACCTGGGATTCGAAAGTCCGGAAGTTCATGGGTGAGAGACCTAGAGTTTCACGAAGTCGCAAAACCCTAACCATAGTGGAGCCAACAAATCCAAAGAGACACATGGCAGAAGCCCGAAGATTCGAAAAAGAGCGCTTCGGGAAAACTTGAATGGAGAGCTTTGGATATCCCCGAAGTCTGAATCACAAAGGAATAGACCCACGATCATAGTCGTGGTCACTTGGGGAAAAGGGGGGCATGTGTGTGTGTGTGTGTGTGTGTGTGTGTGCATAGTAGTTTTGGGTACCTGCGGGGACCCGAAGAGTTGCTCTGCCTCAGTGTCTCGAACAATCCAAGACCGAAAGTTCAAGAAGCCCTTTGGAGGGAAGGGGGTTTGCACCAACCATGTTATCCATTTGCAACCAGGAAGTGTAACACCTAATATCAAGCCTTACTTGTATCCATATGCACAGAAGAGTGATATTGAGTCTATGATCCAAGAAATGTTAGAGATAGACATCATTCAACGTAGCCAAAGTTATTTCTCTTCACTAGTAGTGATAGTTATGAAGAAGGATGGTTCATAGCATATGTCTCCAAATTATAGACATCTCAACAAAATGACCATCAAAGATAAGTTTCCTATTCTTGACATTGATGAATTATTAGATGAATTGCATGGAGAAACTTTTTTTACTAAGTTGGATCTTCATTCGGGATATCATCAAATCAGAATGAGGTAGGAGGACATTCCCAAACCAACCTTTAGAACACAATAAGTTCATTTTGAGTTTTTGGTTATGGCATTTGGACTTAATAATGCACAATCAACATTTCAAAGCTTGATAAATTCTATTTTCAAAGCCTTCCTTAGAAAATTTGTCTCAGTATTCTTTAATGGCATACTAATCTACAACAAATCTTAGGAAGATCATGCACAACTTGTTTATAAAGTATTGCAACTTTTAGAAGAGCAACAACTTTATGCACAACCTTCCAAGTGTGCATTTCAAGTTGAAGAAGTGGAATATTTGAGTCATATTGTATATCATGAAGGTGTAAAAGTGGACCTTAACAATATTAAAGCTATGATGGAATGGAAAATTCCCAAAACCTTGAAGAAACTTAGAGGATCTTGGTATTGATAGGATATTACCAAAAGTTTTTAAAGAACTATATTCAAACAATGGCACCTTTAACATCATTATTCAAGAAGGAAACATTTTATTGGACTCAAGAAGCAACCAAAAATTTTGAAAAACTTAAGGAAGATATGTGTAAAACTCATGTCCTATCCACACCTGACTTCAAAAAAACATTCATTGTAGAGTGTGATTCCTTAGGCCATGGAATTGGTGTAGTTTTAATACAATAAGGAAGGCCCCTTTCCTTTGAAAGCAGCCAAAATTAAAGGAAAAAACTTACTTAAGCCCATTTATGAAAAAGAAATGTTAGCCATAATACATGTAGTTAAGAAATGGAACCCTTGCCTAATAGGAAGACACTTCAAAGTAAAAACATATCATGATAGTTCGAAGTACTTCTTGGAGCAATGATTATCTTTAGAAGAGAAACAAAAATGGGTTACAAAGATGCTAGCTTATGACTTTGAAATTATCTACAAGAAAGGAAAACATAATATTCCAACAGATGCACTTTTAAGGAAAGAAAAAGAAACAGAGGGTTCATTATGTGCTATTTTTATCCTGCAATCTGATTGGGTGGAAGAAGTAAGGATAGAATGGAAGAAATATCAAGAGGTATGCAAGATCATTCAAAAACTACAAGAGGACCCCAATGCATTAGATAAATTTGCATGGAAGAATTATTTTCTATGGTATCATGATCACCTATA
>SNQJ01S0157053.1:0-14999 GCA_010110895.2 Picea sitchensis
CCAACTCATTTTCTAGAAGATTCCCTTCTAGAACCCTCGAGACCTCTTCTCCTTTCCAAGCTTAAAAATAGGTTCGCACCCTATATATGGAGAAGACTGCGAGAATTTCGCACCCTAAGTGTGGGTGGCCTGTGAGAATGAAGGATTCTCGCACCCTAGACCATAAGCAGCCTGCGAACTCACTTTAAAAATGTGTTTTCGGAAGAAGACAACAATCATTTTTCTCAGGCAAAATTTCCTTGTTCGGAGCATGAATACATCATTGTTGAAACATCACCAGAGTGACCAAAATCATGTGTAACATACGCAGGTCCTCCGGAGTCCCGAATTCCTGAACACCCGAGAGGTTGCCACGTAACTCCAGCCTTTGGCCCCTTTGGGGCATACGTTCCAACATCCTAGTCTCCCAGAGTAGGACTTCACCGAAGTGCTGGATATAGTCTAGATCCAACGGTCAGAGGGAATACTGAAGTGTCCACGGACCTACGGATTCTATCACTTTGTGACTTTGACGTTCAAGGGTTCCTTCACCTTGAACCATACTTCCTTCCAGAGTACCGAACTCCTGAAGTCTTGGGTACTAGATCTAACGGCTGAGAGGGATCCACATTGGATCCCCAAATTGACGACCCTCGTCAATTCGTGACTTTGGCCTTCGATTGTTTTCAAGGATTGTGGAGTCACAAGTCCCAAAGCCGAAAGAGCTAGCTCCTTTTAGACTAGTGCAGGGTGCCTAGGCCCTGGTCACATGGGTCCTTTGGGAGAATCTTGTGGGATAAGCGCTAATCTTTTTAGGAGCAAAAGGGTTATGGACAAGGGCATGGGCCCTTGGTCAAACATATGAAAGGTCTTGGGAATGCACCCCCTTGTCTACACTCTAAGAGCGTTATACCTCCTGAGCTTATTGGTACCTCAAATGAAATGAGGGGACACTCCTTGTGTTTATTCGAGAGTTTAGAACTTAGAGAGTTATCCACTCCTACGTAAATGGTGTAGGCTCTGTGCACCTTTGCACTACTTCTCTGGAGCCTAACGAACTCCCTTATCCAGGAGACCCATAATAACTGGAAGTGTAAACATGCACACATGAAATTGTGCCCAAGGTCGACAGACTCACAATTCATTTGCTTTAACTTGAGCTACTACAGGGCTTGAGAATTTACATGTGCAAAGCAACAAAATCAAGCCAAAGATAAAGGAACACAGTCCAACCATCAAGAAAACATGCACATCTCTAAACATTCACAGGATATCCAACTTTATTTCACAGTTACAACTTAAATTACTCAGGGTATGAGTATACTTATCTATTACAAGTTGCATCCAACTCACTGACTGTGGATGTGCACCTTTCCACCCAACCATAGGCTCATGGGAATTCACTCTTAGCACTCTGGCAACCCCCGTGCCAAGCCATGATATCACTAGGGAATCCATGCCATTTCTCAAAGACCCTCTCTCTGTCACAACAACCCTGCGAGGTTTGTCAGATGCTTCCTCAGCTTCAAGCTCACGATCCTCTACTTCAGGTCATGTTTTCTTCCAACTTCTCAGCTGGACAACCTCACACCCTCTTGTCTGGTGTCTCCTCCTCTATGAGAAGCCTCACACACACCCTCTTCTCCACTGTCTGCATGTGTATTGCTTGCACACCCTCTTCTCAAGAAGGTTCCCCACCTATCTTGTTCCTTCTATCAGAAGGAAACTCGAGTCCACCTGGGTCTGCCAGACCCTATGATACTTCGGGCTGACATTCTTCAGCCAGACCATGATTCCATTCATGGGGGTGGTTGATGGTTCAACCACCAGTCCTTTCCTTCATTAATTGATTCCTGTACTTGGGATTGGGAGGAGGTTTACCATTCCCCAACAAGGGGAAACTTTGGGGTCTTTGACATAATGGACCCTCTCTAGTTTTCCCATTCTTTTCCTCTAATGATATCATGGACAATACTTCAAGGTTTCACCCCCACAGTCAATCATTGGTAGTTTAATAAATAATACATTTACATTGTTCCCATTCCATAGCATGGTGATCATAATTAATGATCAATTACAAGCTGGGGAAAACAAGGTGTTACATATCATTACTTCAAGGTCATAAACATATTGCAATATCATATTTCGCTTAGGATTTCATATGTCCTACAACCTTTCAATCACTCATTTTCTCCCACCGATAAAACATCTTTAGTGCTCCATTCCTTATCACATAATCTATAATCCCATATTGCTTCTCTCGCAACAATAATTTGTTTCCCAAGTGCCCAAATGCTAATCCTCTTCTCTTGCAAATTCCTCTTCTCACATCCATGAATCAATGTTCTTGCTTCTCAATGGAACAACTCCTTGCAATCTAATTTAGCTCGTCTTCGAGGTATAACCTCGTTTTGAAGCTTTCTCCTTGAGGACCAATTCTCTCTTGTTTGAATTCAACCCAATTCCAATCTAATGTTGTCTCTCGAAACCAACACAATTTCCATCCTCTTGCATCAACATATACTTTCATTCTTCAACTATTGGCCTTCAACGACCTCAACTACTTGTATACAATTATTTGCCTTCCTCCATTCTTGGCTCGACCTCACTACTACGCACCAAACTCTTCAAATTCCCATTTTCAACCTTTCAACATCTTCTAAGTGAAACTCTCTATGTCTTTGCAAGCATACACTTGTCTATGCCATCATTTTCATCTACACATTGTCTTCCTATATACACCTCCAAGTTTCTATCTCTTTCGGTGAGCTCTCTTCATTAATCAATCTCAACACAACTCCATTGAAGCACTCTTCAAGACGCTTATGCATCAAACTCTTTTTTTTGAAAAAGTCGTGTGCTTCCATGCACAAACTACTCTTTTCTTTCTCTACCAAAACCTTGCCCTTGCACAATTTTATAAACTTTGATTTAAAATTCAATATGTTCTCGACATTTGGTTTACTTATCCACTTCACTAATGATTGCTTGTATTTTGCATCTCGTGTCTTGAATACCTTTTCCTATAAAATTATCTCTATCTAAGGTTGTTCATTTCTTGGCATATGTTCCATCCAATTTGGTTCATGATTCTATTTCTCATGTTTGTTAGCTTCATTTGAATCATATATTGCAAAATGATAGAAATCCTTCACATTAAAGATAAGTGAAATATCTAATTCCTCTAGCAATTCAACTTATTATGCATTATTTATGAATTTCCTCTTAATTTGACATGGTCCATTTTTCTTCACATTCAACTTACTATATTTTCCTTTTGGACAACAATCCTTGCTTAGATGTACCACCACCAAATCACGTACTTGGAATCCCTTGTATCTTCTTCCCATATATGCATGTCTCTTATATATTTTGTTACTTTCTCTCAAACTCTTCTGAACTTGTGCTTGCAAATATCTCATGTGTTCAACACAAATTTATTTATCAACACTCCTTTGCATACCCACGGGAAAATCAACTAAATCTATAACTTCCTTTGGTTTACACCCATACACAAAATAAAAAGGTGATAACTCTATAGATTTGTTCATTGTATCATCAAAACAAACTCAACTTCCACAAGGAACTTCTCCTACTACTCCAATCTGTTACCCACTAAACATCTAAGAAGAATGCCTAAGATGTTGTTCACCACTTCTATTTTTCCATCTGTCTATAGATGATATGTTGAACTATACTACAAATTCATGCCAATTTCTTCCACAATGTTCTCTAAAAATGACTAAGAAATATGATATTTCTTCTTGGAGTAATGGTCTTCAGTAATCCATGAATCATTACAATCTCCTAGAAAACAAATCTATGCATAACAACTATATCATTAGTTTTTCTACATGGAAGAAAATGTGACATCTTCAAAAGCTTGTCCACTACCACAAACACTAAGTCATGTTCTCTCTGCATTATAGGAAACCCTAGAATAAAATCCATTGATATCCTCCCATGACCCTCTTGGAATAGGAAATGGGGTATACAAACATATATTTTTTACTCATTCCCTTAGCCACCTAACAAGTTATGCAACTTTCAACAAATCTTCCTACAACTATTCTCGAATTGGGCCAACAATATATTTTCTTAATCAAATTTTGGGTTTTATCTCTTTCCAAGTGGCCCATTAATCCTTTGTTATCTAAATAGCTAACCAAAATCACATGCATTGAACATTTAGGAGTATATAACCTATTTTCTTTAAATAAGTAGCTTCTTTGCGGAAAATAACCTAATTCTCCACTTCGGTCATATGCAACCGGGTTTATGCAAAACTCCACAATCAACGGGAAATATATATCATCCATGTACAATTATTTTGTCTTCTCAAATGAAACCAAGTCATTCTTCAATGTATTCAACATCAAGGTTATCCTTCTTAATGTGTCATCCACTTTATTCTCATTACCTGACTATTTAGCTTTAAATGTGATTTGGGTGCAACATGATTTTTCATTTCATATTTTTCGGGGGCAATAAGAGAGTTGTCTTGACTATCTTTTTTAGATCAGTTTGTAGCATCAAAACAACGCATGTGATAACACCCTAGGTTGTTTTTAGGATAAACAATATCATGTATCCAAGTTGAGTTTAGATTTCAAGTCTATCTTGACTTACTGGGCACTAAAGAAACATTATTTGTGATTTGCATATAATCAAGGCAAGGTTGAAGATGTTGGGATAATTTTGGTTTCCATTCGTCGAGCTTTATGGTGGGCTAGTGATGCCTTTGAATTTTTAGATTTCCATCTTTCTAGGCATAATATGGCTCTCCTTGCATGTTTGTTCCATCCATTGAGGTTAATGTGTCAAACAACTTTTTGTTGGCACACAATCTGACCCATTTTTGTGCATTTCAAGTGGTGGAATTTTTGGCAATTGAAACGGTTATTCTCAATGCTTTTCTAAGTATGGAACTCCTTCTAGATCAACAAACTATGTTTTGAGATTTTATTTCAGATTTTGTCAAAAGTAGAAATGGTTGGAAAAATTCCAACATTGGTCCCTTTCACCCATGAGTAAGCAAGTTCCATGCAAGTTGTCTTTACACAAAAAACAACAAATCCCATATTTTTTAAGAAGTAAGTTGGAGTCTAAGTTGGACTCCATATCGTCAAGGTATGACTTTCACAATGCACATCTTTCATGGGCCAAAATCTACTTGTACAAACCCAACCATGTTGTAGGGAATTCCAAAAACATTCAAACGACATTTACTATACCTTTTTTTAGTCCCTATCACCAAGTTACGATCTTTGCAAAATCATGGTTGTTTTGGGTCAATATATTAGTGGTCAGTGATCCAACTTAAATTTTTATGGTGATCAACTCATAAATGGAAAATTAATATTTTTCATGATTTATTCTATCTTGAGAGATTTTTGGTGGCATTCCATATGCCTTGTTTTTGTTTTCACACGACCAAGTTGTGGCCTTTGGAAGCTTGGGTACAATGGGTCATTTGCAACGTAAAAATTGATGGGGTTTTTGAGTTATTGAATAAAAATCAATTGCTTTTAAAAAAAATATTCAATTTCCATTTAGTAAAATAGGGAGCTCAAAATACTTGAAACTCAAACCCACCAATCATTAGACAACAAATTCAAAGGCTAAGTGTTGAGAAACCTGGTACATCCACCATGGAGAAATGATGGCACCTTCACTTCAAGGGCCCATTGAATCCCATGCACCCTTATGGATGAGATAAAGTATTGGGCACATTTCAATGTGGAAGTGAGTGCCCAAGAGCCCCATTTACCCTCACCCATGTAAAAAACAATTTTCTTTAGTGAGGGGGTAGAGAAGGTTCTTTTTCTCCTCAACCACTTGGAGAATTTTTTTATGGCTCGACAATTAATTTCCCAACAACATGAGTGTTATGGTAAGATGTAGATCTAGATGTCACAAAGGCATAATGTCACCAATAAGTTTCATGATCTCCATCCTCTAAGTGGTCTTCTTAGTAGCTTTAATGTATAGTGTTTGTAGAGCTTTGTATTGGTTTTTTTGTTGGGTGAGAAATGATTTTATAGTAATTTTTCATTGTGAGATGGGGATCTGAACCCCCCAAACCATATTTCATGGCCTTACCCCCTTTGGTCTTCACATCTCAATCAATTAAAAAACTCCACTTTCATTTTCAGTTGCAGTGTTAATGGTAGATTCTAGTTATTTAAAGATTTTGTTGGTTTATGAATATTGTTGGGCTCATGGCACATTCTTTGTTGGTGCAAACAAATTATGGTTACTTTGTGGTATTTCCTTGTTTGAGAAATTGTTGATTTTACTATTGGTGCTAATTCATGAAAATTTGAACCACTAAGTACTTACAATAACGTTTTCAAGCACTAAAAAATAATTATTGGTGCTAAGGGTTTTATGTTATTGTTGGTTAATGGATTGAAGAAATTAACAACATTATTGGTTTTAAGTACTTAAGTTTTTTTATTATGAGAGGGGGATTTGAATTGCTAAGGATATCAACCATGGACATGCCCCTTTGTACCTCACATATATAGTTTTAGAAAAACCCTTCATTTACAAGTTTTATGGCTTCTTAGTACTTTGTTTGACTTCCATGATTTGTCTTGAAACCCTAAACTAGTTTTGAAGCCCAAGGAAGCACCCCATATTTAATCCACTTAGGGTAAGAATCGCTTCAAACCCTTTCCAATTTTTTAAGATCAACTCATGAACTCCCTACAACCTAATTTTGCAGCCATATAAATTATTTTGTAGGGTCATATCTAGGTTTTGTTTAAGGCTTCCATGAATTATCACAAGCCCTCGACCCCAAATCAACTTGGAGACCTAATTGAGGAGCCCATATTTGGTCCACCTAGGTTGCAAATTTCTGCAACCCCTTTCTAATTTTGGAGAACACCTCATGGAATTTCCATTGAAAAATTTCATAGCATTTTGAGTTGTTTTATTGGGTTAGATTGAGGTTCTTTTGAAGCCTTCATTATTATTTTTAAGAAAGACGAGTGTAGAGATACCTAAACTACAAGAGGGACTCTTAAACATGACCAAATCTAGGAAAAATGCTTCTAGGTTTTGGGGAGCATCCCTTGAAAATGCCACAATAAAATTTTTGTAGCATTCTAAGTTATTTCACTGGGTTAGATTGAGGTTCTTTTGAAGCCTTCATAATTGTTGTTAAGCCTATGAGAAACCCAATTTTTGACCTTGCGAATGATGCATCATACAACCAAATAAAGATGAAATTTTATGGGTTTAAAGAGGTGCCCATGAACTTTGTAAAGCACAATTTTTGTGGTCATCTAAGCTCATTTATAAGTCAAACCTAGTTTCTTTCTAGGACTTCGAAATTGATTTTAAGTCATAATCAACAAGAGAGAAAATTTACATCAATGAAGGTCATTATCATTCCATCAAGGGCCTCTTTTTAATTTGGAGAAAGGGGTTTGATTGTAACCAGACAATGAATATATTTTACAAAAATGAAGCCTAATGTTAAATCAGAATTAAACCTTTTATAATTCATGTGAAAGCCAATTTTACATCAATCAAAACTATGTTTTGTCCATTTACCATGCAAGGGAGCCCTCGAGGGCAATTAAATACACCATTAGAGATTCCTAATGTGTAATTTGCAACCCTTAACACATGTATTTTTTTATGCTAATGAGGCCTCATTTTTCATTTGATTTCTTGGCTTCCATGGGAGGATGATTAAAGACAATTGGGAAAGTGGTTTGGTGAGTAAGAAGATGTCACTTTGAAGACTTATTGGGCTTTGAGTAGTACAAAGTTGAGCTAAAGGGATTTTATCTTCAAAGAGGGTATGGTTCCTGGCTATCTAAATGCCCCATGCCACCATTAGGGGGAGTTCCTTGAGATTGTGAAAATGTTTATTGTTGAGCCAATATTTTAAAGCTTCCTCAATGGAGTCTCCATTCCACCTACAGGAAGACCCTATTATTTTATGAATCTTCGTCCAGACCTCATAAGTGAATTTGCAATACATAAAGAGATGGTGATTATTCTCTAAATCTTTACCACTGAGGAAACACCTTCCAGGACCATGGGAATTCTTTTTTTTGGAGTTTTTTCATGAAAGGGATTTATTATGCAACATAAGCCACATGAAAATTTTAGTATTTGGAGGACATTTGAGATTCCAAATCCTTTTCCCCCATCATGGGGTAGGGTCTTCTTTGTCTTCTTAAGCTAGTGCTACATAACTGAGTCTCAGAGTATAAACACCCTTGGGATTTAGGGACCATATAACTTGATATTCATACTCATTGGGGGAGACAAAAGAATTTTGGAGTGCCCTGATGTAGTTATTACACTAAGGTTCTTGATCACCTTCAATTCCTAATTCCTCCCAAGTCAGCCACTGCATCTGTCTGTTTACATATTCCATCTCATGATTTGGTTGAGATAGTAAAACCATCCTCTGTTAAGGTCCTTGATGAGATGTTTAAGAAGAAGAATATTATTTTAACACCCTATCCAGGGGTCCTTTCCAATAAGTACACATGATCCATTTCCTATATGCCAAATCAACCATCTGCTTATTAATGGAAAAACATTGATTATTGCTTTCCATATTATGGATCCATTCTGCACCTACTTGTTTGGATTTCAAATCCATTCTATGATAGATTCATGGGGAAAATACTTTACCATTGTAATATGGGCCTAAAGTATCATTCCCTATCTAAGCCCCCACACATTTTTTGCAGCCAAAGCATTGGAGAAGAAGAAGATGTTTTTAAAACCCAGCCTCCTAAGGCTTTTGGATTTTCTAGTTTCGGCCATGAGGAAAGAACCATTGGTTTTTTGTCCTCACTTCCAGCCCATAGGAAATAGAATGATAATTGTTATATTTTTTCTGGGATACCTTTTTGGATCCAAGAAAGAGAGGCCCAATATATTGGGATAGCTTCTAAGACTTCCGTGACTAGAACCACGTGGCTTATTCTTGATAGCTATTTGTTACACCAAGCATTGAATTTTCTTTCTAGCTTCTACACAAGCCATATACAATCAATTTTATGATAATTGTTAGCTTTGATTATGAACCCCAGATACTTAAAATCTATCCCCAAGGCCTCTGCCTAAAGAGAGAGTATTTGGGTTATTTTGAACCTCTCTTGCTCAAAGAGTCCCCAAGTATACAAATAATACTTTTTAGTATTGATTCTCATCCTGGTAGCCTTATAGAAAATAGATAGTAACTCTTGAATATGCTCTACAAATATGACGTTCCCTTCAGAAAAAAAATGACGATTTCATCAACGAAAAGTAAATGAGAAATGGTGCACCTAAGACCTATGGTTATACATTTTAATATGCCTTCAGTGGAGGCATCCTTCAGAAGTCTACTCAGTTCTTCAGTGACTAAAAGGAAGAGAAGGTGAGAGAGTGGGATCCCTTGTCCTAGGCCTTTTTCCGCTTTGAATAAGGGTGATGTATAACCATTGATTATGATGGCAAAGGATGTTGTGCTAATGCAGTTCATGACCCAAGTGACAAAGGAGTGGCATAAACCCAAGTGAATAAGAAGAAATATGAGCTACAACCAAATCACCCTATCAAAGGACTTAGATAGGTCAACCTTGAATCTGGTGGCTCTCTAGTTGCCTATGTGAATAGAGTGCAGAATTTCTCGAGAAAGTACGATGGCCTCATGTATTTGTCGTGCTTGTAAAGATCTGGACTATTCAGGTGAGATATAGGTGGAAAGAATATCCTTTAACCTTTGAGCTATTATCTTTGTGATAATTTTGTATATTCTATTACATAATGATATGGGCCTAAATTGTTCAAAAGTGGAGGGATTATCTTATTTGGGAATAAGAGCAATAAAAGTGGAGTTACAGATTTCCAACATTCATCCAGTGGATCTGGAATACTCCATCACCGTTAGCAAATTCTCACCCAATATGTTGAAACAATTGGTAAAAAAAATCCACTAACAACCTATCTGGTTTAGGGATTTTGTCCTTCTTGAAGGTATGAAGAACCCACTACAAATCCTCCTTCAAAGTTCTTACCATTAACTATGTGTTTCCCTCATGGTCTATAAAACTAGGGATGTGAGAAGCCACATTGTGAATGACAATATAATATAAAAAATTTGTAGTAAACCCTAGGTTTTTCACTGAGCTGACATTTTAGGTTTCCTACACTCAACCTTGTTTTCCTCAGGCTCTTATGTCCTGAAGATGGATCCTGTTGTGGATCCAAAATGTCGAATTAACGATATAATATAAAAATTTTGTAGTAAACCCTAGGGTTTTCACTGAACCAACATTTTAGGTTTCCTACACTCAACCTTAGTATTTATTAGGGTTCCTCTCTTGTATTTTTTCTCAAGCTCTTATGTCCTGAAGATGGATCCTGTTGTGGATCCAAAACGTTGACAAGCAACAAATAATATTGTGGTTCTTCCGATTATTTCTGAACAAAACTCCCACCACATAAACCTTAACTATCCGACATCTATTATTGCTCAAGATTATGCCTTATATAGATTGTTGAAATGTTTTATCCCTTCCTCTAATAACTCTACAAAGGAGGTTGCTTGAGTCCCATTTTCTCGGTTTATTTCCCAAATTGTGTTAATTGACTTCCTATGATTGGAAAATTTGTGAAACAACTTGGTGTTTTCATCAACCGCTTGCAACTAGATAGCTCTACTTTTAATCCTCCATTCTTTCTCTTTTGCTAGAAAGATTTTCCTTTTGTTTTCCTCCAATGATTTTGGAAGATCCCTTTTCTATTTAGAAAAAAATTTCTACCCCTCCCCTTGAAAACATTGTTGTAATTTTGTTTCTATATCCTCCAAACTTCGATTGTCTCTATCATGTTTCCTTTTTAACCGGGATATTGCGATAACTTTTTCTCTCTTTAGGTTTTCAAGGAATTGTAGAGGAGGATATCCTGGGAGAGATGCATCGAAATGCCTCTAACAAACTTTGATTTCATCAATAAATGATGGCTCCTCCAGCCAATCTAGATTTAGCTTGAAAGGGTTGGGGGCCTTATTTGTAAAGGGGGAAATTTCCATCAATATAGGATTGTGATCATAGTCTTCGCTCGAATCTCAAGGGAAACTCATTGCTAGGAAAATGACCAAGGACAATGATCTAGATTGGATCATTATATTATTTTTCATCTATATCACTACTTTTTGGGTGGAAAAATTGGAGGAATCAACTTGCAAGGCCATTTTGGTGGTTGGTCCAAATTTGGAAATTTGGGTCCAAAAAACAGTTAGAAATCTTTCAGAGCCATTTTGAGGCATCAAACAACCTTTGTTTTTGTCCAAACCTTAATAATCAGGAAGATTCTAAATTCTACATGTCAATACCTTTCCAATGCCATGAATCGTTCATCAATTGGAGTTCGTATGAGAAAGTTATGCCTCCTGTAAGTTGACCTACAATATTGATCACCATGGTGCAAGTGGATGCCACGCCAGCCTCCATTACTTAGACATGTGGGGCTAGTCACATAGTGGATTTTCTAAGAACATTCTAGAAGGTCCAAAACCTTATCACAATTGAAGGTTGAGGAAGTCAAAAACCTATCCCTAGATGGCTGTCAAGCTATGTTAAATACAAGGCCACTAAGAGGAAAAGGGGTTCCATTATTTTGCATTGTATCTTGTTCCAGAGCTGAGCAAAACATCTGAGAGGGGTATTCTGTGAGCATAAAAAAGGAGGAGAGATTATGTAGCAACCATACAGGCCACAAGTCAAAGGAAACTCCATAAAGAGTGCCTCTTTCTTTGTACTTGCATCATTTCCTTACCAGAGAAAAGAGAGCAGAGCATCCTCACCTTCTAGCTGGGTTTTCTCCCGTATTGGGTTTCCCAAGTCATATCTTGTGTTTATTTGTGGATGGTGTGAATGTGTTTTACTGTTCTCTAATTTTTCAGTGTTTTATTTATTTTATCAGTAGCTAAATTTTCTGGAGATCTAAAGGAAATTAACCTTAATAGTAAAGATTTCAATATTTTATTAGATTTTTTGAGACGAACTGTTCCAGTGGAATATCCATGGAAGTTTACAGATCATGTTGGTATAAGAGCATGTTTTTATTTTGGGTATTTGTGGGAATTTTCAGGATCCAATAATCGTCTTAAAGAGAAGTCACATAAACCCTATCCATGGTGGACGAGTATGTTCATAATAACCCTCGAGATCTAGTAGAAGAGAGATTTGAGAAATTGGAAGCACAAGTTGTTGACATCAGTCACATTATGAACCTCCTCATGACGGCTCTAGAAAGAAATCTCAAACCGTTCGAAGATGATGGAGGCTCTAACTCAGAGAACAGATCGGAGGGGAAATCAGAATATCAGGAAGACTTAGGAAAGGGGTCGCATAAAGAATCCGAGAAAGAGCAGTCGAGTTCTAGTGTCGTGGACCGTTCATAGTCCCTCTTCAAGATGGAAGTGAAAGTGGTCATAAAACCATATCAAGGTGAGATCGACACATTAAAACTGAATCATTGGTTGCAACAACCAAAAGTTTATTTTAGCGTTCACCATATAGAGGAAGAGCATACTATTTCATTTTCTAGATTGAAGTTAGAGGGCCATGCTTTAACCTAGTGGGAAAGCCACACTGAAACACTTAGGCCGAAGGGTGATCCACCAGTAATTAGATGGGAGGACTTCAAAACTTTCATCAAGTCCCAGTTCTACTCTATTAGGTATGTAGAGGATCAATGGATCTGGTGGCACTACTTCAGGCAGAGGCAAGGGCAGAGTGTACATGAGTACACCACTGAGTTCAAAAAGATGGCCATCGTGTTGGGTATATCTCCCAAGAACCAGATGTAATCCTCAATTATATGGGGGGTTTACACAGTCATCTACGAAAGCATGTGATGCTCTTGAATTCAAGGACAGTGGATGAGGCTTGTGTATAAGCACAATACCTGGAAAACATAGATCAAAAGAAGGGGAAACCAAGTGGTTTGAAGTAGAAAGAGGACCAAGAAGATTCCAAGGAGGGGAAGAACAAGTGGAAAGGGGCGAAATATAAGAAGACAACAACCACTACACAACATAGTAAATATCCCAACAACCATTGCAATAATTGCAACATTGATGGCCACAATTAGGAAAAATGTTGGAAACAACATCCAGAGTTGAACCCGAAGAATCACAAGAAGGAAGGAAAGAAAAATAACCTTCTAGCCAAAGATTCAAGCAATCAGGTTGAAAGTAGCTTAGATGTTGATGACAAGATTGTTTGCACATCTGTACAGAAGGAGGCAAATCTAAGTAGCCTTCATCACCAGGAAGAGAAGGAGATGACCAAGCTCTTCCACATCAAGATTCAGGTCAAGAAGGCCAAGATAGATGCTATGTTCGACTTTGGTTCATAGGCTAATATCATAGCATCATATCTGGTCAACAAACTTGGATTGGAGGTTCAAAATCGTCATAGCCGCTATCCATTAGGTTGGGTAAACAATGATACTTAGATAAAGGTAACAAAATAGTGTAATATTAAATTTGATGTAAGTGTTGATTTTATTGATGAAGTGGAATTGGATGTAGTACCCCTTGATGTATGCAAAGTGGTGTTTGGAAGCCCTTACATGTATATTAGGGATGCAATATTCATGCAAAGAGCCAACCAATACCGACTAATCAAGGATGATAAGTTTTACATCATCAATGTGCATGAAGGGAAGTCAAAGATCTCACCGGTAAGTGCTAATCAAGCCAAGAAGCTGATTAGTTCTAGTAGGAAATATGTTTTACTTTTCATAAGAGAAAATCAGTGTGATGATGAGTCAATGAGAGTGAAGGCATCCCTAGAGGGGCGTACTAAATAACAAAAACAACAGTTGGAGGAGTTGCTACAAAAATACAAAGCAATGTTCCAGTAGCCTAAATGGCTACCACCCAAAAGGGAAGTGGAGCACGAAATACAGTTGTTTCCAGACTCCCCATTGTTGAATATTGGGTTGTATAGATAGTCCATTCTGGAAGTGAATGAAGTGAAGAAGCAATTGCAACACTTGTTGGAGCACAATGTAATTGGACCAAGTACCTCACCTTGTGGGTCACCCATCATAATTATGCCCAAGAAGGATGGGACTTGGAGAATGTGTATCGATTACAAGGAATTGAGCAAGATTACACTGAAGAATCGATACCCTTTGCCAAGGATCGATGTTCTATTAGACCAATTGTAGCATGCCAAGTACTTCACTAATATGGATTTGAAATCATGATATCACCAGGTGATCAAAATCTGGACCAGGGGTCAAATTTGAGCTCAAATTTCAAAGTGCTCGAAATACGACGAAAACATCGCCATTGAGTCCGTCTCGTCTTCCTGATTCTGGCGGTATATTTACTTTCTCAAACGGAGTCCGTATGGAGAAGATATCGTGATCTGTTCGTCAAGCCAAACAGGCAAAAAAAAATGATGCTGACTGTACCTGTCCATACAGTCCGTACGGTCTGACCTGGCAGGGCCATACAGGCCGTACGATGACGTGTCATGGGTGACGTGGCAGATACTGATTGGTTGAAAGTGAGCGAATCAGATTGCGACACGTGTCAGATTTTGGGCAAATGGTATGAGGACACGTGGCCCAATCGGAAGGCACCACATGTCACTCTGTTATTGGCTATTGGTTTTATGTAAAATATATTGGAGGCCGTGGGGTCCGACCCCCAGACCTCCCCACCGCAAACGCCTTCACAAATCCGCCCGACCATTGGGCCATGTGTTGTTGCTTATTAAACACATGAATTTAAATGTATTTAAAATCACATTTTTGTATTGTTTGGCGGGGGTCGGGCCGGGGCCTAGCCCCGACCCATGGTTTCATTGCATTACATGTAACCATGGTATAAATATATGGCGCGGGGTTTAAAATATTACACCGCGGTCGTGTTATATTACATATGCCCATGCTATTATATTGCGCGCGGGTTGTTTAATGTAGCTTGAACGGTTTTAACCCATGGCTATATGCCAATATGGATATGACCACCA
>SNQJ01S0157054.1:16962-31078 GCA_010110895.2 Picea sitchensis
CCATTTTCTAGGGTTTGAAAGCCTTGCCATTTCAACAATTTCTCTCATCTCATCCTCTAGTTAGAATTATTATTTATGCTAGTTGTTTTACCAAATTGATCTAAAGAAGGAGGAAAGAGCACAAGGCCTTGCTTAAGCAACACCAGAGTGAGCCTCTTTCCCCTAGGTTTTGATTCTAGGGCCCTACCATTGTAGCACTCTAGAACCCTTCCCTCTTGTCTTTGGTCTTTATCCTTTCAAAACCTTGTGCCCTCTTCTTGTTTGACTCCATCTACCCTTTAGGCACTGATCCTATACACACAACGTTGAAGTGAAGGTGCTCAACACAACTCTCAAAACTTTACATTTTGAAATCCTAACTAATTGACTAACCCTAACTAGGTTGACGTCAGACTTGAATAATCCATCTTGATGCAACATTTGTCTTCTATAAGCAATTGGATGCTGATCTAAAGCATTTATTGAGAAAAGTGTTGGTTGGATACATTGTTAGCTTAATCATCTTGATAGTTATTGATGAATTGATGCTTTTTCATAGCTAATTAATAAGACGTTGACCTCATTGATATCTATTGTTTTACATTGATTATTAATTGATATCAGATAGTCATATGAAGTACTAACCCACTAAATTATAGCCTGCATATATTCTTTATTATTGTCTTGTTTCGGGTAGGTGTTCTCTTTGGGCATACACTTCTTTATTGGCTGATTAGTCATACCTTCTGATCTTGGTGGTAACCTGTGAGGAGGAAACTTGAACCTTGACTTTATACCTTAGCCTCTTCAAAACCCTAGGTTTCTAGGGAATTCTCCCCTGGATTAACCTCCCTAAATAGAAAGAACCTCCCAATTGTGGTGACATTGGGTGGGGAAGGTTCCTGTTACGCCAGTTTGGCCTCTATCCTTTAGCATTAAACCTTATCTACAAATTGTGTGATAACATTTTGGCGTCGTTGTTGGGGAACACTGAGTCAATATTCCTCAATGAAAAATCTTTTGGTAAGCCTTGCCTCAAAGACCTTTCTCTTACAAGCTTACCTGGCGACTCCACTAGGCTTTATTTCCCCTTTTCTTTAATAGTTTCAGGAAAACTATCTGGCGACTCCACAAACCAAAAGGAGATTCAGTAATCCTCCTTTGTCTTTCAGAAGGAAGCCTCCCTTAAATTCACCTGTTGTCAAGTCACTTTTTGGAAAGAGACTTCCTTTAACAAACATGTCTAGCTCTCAGACCGGTACTAAAAACCCAGTTAACAATCAAAGACAATGGTCATCTACTCTTGTGAAGCCATTAGACATGTCAACCATACCAGGCTACCCTAGGCAAATTACACCCAAGTATGAGAAGTGGTTGCCTAATTTTACTGGCACTGATACCACCAGTGCCGAAGAGCATATGAGTAACTTTTGGGCATTCTTTTATCTTCACCCCATCAGTGATGATGTTGAAGACTTGGTCATGAAGTTATTTTCTGCTACTCTTTATGATGCCTCAAGACATTGGTATCTCAGTCTTCTTGATGGAAGCATCAAGACCATGGATAGACTTGAACAAGCCTTTCTCAAAAGGCGGAGAATCAAAGAAGAACCTAACATGTTGCTCACTCGACTAAATGGCCTTTCCAAGTATGAGAATGAGTCCATTCGTGAATTTCACACCAGATTCGAAGCATTACTCCAAAGAATTCCCGCAAGCCATCACCCGAAAGATGATTACCTTGTTCATATTTATACCAGATCTTTCAATGGCCAACTAGGGTATCTTCTTAGAGACAAAAACCCCCACTCCATTCAGGAAGCCCAAGATCTCACTACCAAGATAGAAGGAAATTTCCTTTCATCCAATATTGATCCCTTTGCTAACCCTAGGGGGAGAATAGACACCAAGCAGAAAGTAGTACATAATGTTGAACCTACTTCAGATCTTTGCACCAGTATCAGCAAGTTGCAAGCTTCCGTGGATGGCATCATAAAGAATCAAGAAGAAATGATGAGCTGGATCGTTAGACTTGAAAAATCCCAGATCCAGGCACCTAGACCTCCGTTCAAAGGGAAATTCCAGAAAGGGAACCAATTCTACAAGCCGAAGATTGAAAATGAAGTTCCAAATACTTTGGCCCCTACGAACGTCGTTGATGAAAACCCTTGGTGCCTAGAGTGCAGTGAAGCACATTGGGAATATGAATGTCCTTATAATGCTGGCCAGCAACAAGTAAATAACATGGACTGTTTCATGGACTTCCCTCAGTTAAATATCTCATATGTAGAGAATCAACAAGCCGTGAAGGAAGAAGCCAGAGTAGCAAGGATGGCAGTGTTGAAAAACTTGGACCAAGAATAACGAGAAAAGTTAAAGAAGCAAGAAGTTCAAGTATATAGGAGAAAGAATATGAAACAACCTACCGCTGATCAAATGAAGAACCCACTGCTTGAGGTTCTTCCTCCTAAGACATCCAACACTAGTAAGGTTGACCTTGACTTTGAATTTGAAGGGGATTTATCAAAGATGCATGTGAACGTTCCCCTAAAAAAATCAATCAAGATCCTTTCCATTAAGGAACGCTTCAATACTTTCTTTTCGGGATCAGCTGAACCTATGGACCCCCCTATCATGTTGCAAGCTGATCGTTTCAGGGTCCAGTATGGTGAAAACCCTCCATTTTTCATGACTTTAAGAATGAACGATAAATATGTTAACAATTCTATGCTAGACACAAGTGTTGGTGCTAATATGATATCCCTTAAATTTATGCAACAGATGGGTTTGAAGGTCACTAGGCATTAGAGGAATGTATGTGGTTTTGAATCCAAAGCAGTGCTCACACATGGGGTGGTTGAAAATGTTGAAGGTTGAAAATTTTGAAGTACGTTTGAAAGAGTACCCCGAGAAGACAGTCCTCATAGATATTATAGTGGTTGATGTCCCAGATGTGTGGGGGATGTTGTTGTCTAGGAAGTTTGGTGCAATGATAGGTGGTTCCCTGGAAATGGACCTCACCTTCTTATGGTTTCCCTTAAAAGATGGGATGATGGGACGTTCTCAATGTGCCAATAACTGGAAATCATGTCCAAGATATTATTCATCCCATAGATAATAAAGCACAAAATGATGTGATACAAACTCTTCAAGAATACTCTCCAGAAGACATGCCCTTTGAAACAGAAGAAGACTTTGATCAAATCGAATGGCCAAAAAGGGAAGAATACCAACAACTCCTAGATGAATTCAAGAACAAAGAAGTTGGGACGGTGAAGATTCTAAAAAAGAGAAATGAAGATTATGTACAAATCCACCCATCCTAGCAAGAAGTCTTTACAGCAGAAGCCCACCCACCTCCCTCAGTATAGTACACCAGGGTTGTTCAGGGAATGACCAAATGCAAAGTTAGAAAATACAAGGAGGGAGATTTGGTCTGGATGTGGGATACTCAAAAAGGAGAGCCAACTAACGTAAAGGGAAGCATGCAATCATGGCTCAGACCCTTCAAAGTTGGAATGGAATCAGTTGATAACTTATACTACTTGTCCACTTTGGAAGGAAGAAGGCATCCATTTCCTATCACCGGGCGCCTCCTCAAACCCCACAAAGGTGGTGGGACCTGACTCCACAGGCAAGTATAGTTAGGTAGGCATTTTTCCGTGTATTATACCATTTGCATTTCATGCTAATTTGTGTTCTCACTTGCAGATTGATTGTTTTATTTCAGTTATATATACATATATGCGGGGTGGAAATACCACCCCACCTTTGTTACTAATGTTGTTTTCTAGTATGAGCAGGTCTGCAAGTTTATGCCAGAGATTCTAAGGTTCTCATGCACTCTACGGTGAGCACATGTCCCCGAGTTGGAGCCAGATGTTATCCCCATTTTCTAGGGATAATTAGGAGATCATGTCTCGAGGCCCATAGGTCCTAGACATGGAGTACAGACAGCAGGATTGACCTGAGCATGGCCCTGGAGGGCCCATCTTTCTTCTTCTTCATCAGACTTGTCCTATCAACAACATCATCCATCACCTTCGGCTTGGACTTGTATTGGAGAAGACTCTTTCTCCATGAGGTAGTTGGTCCAGGTATCATGGTATGTGTCATATTTGATCATTATAACCTTCAGACATATGCATTAAATTCCTTTTATTTCTGACAACTGCTTCGATCTTACACTAACCCACTTGACCATGGTTGGGGGGATTGACAGGGTACCCTAGCAAGCTTGTACCCATAGGTTTTGGTTTTCCACTAGGGGGGATTTTGAAGGGCCATCATCCACTCCCATCATATCATCACTCTTACATCTTATCTCCCACTCATTTTCCCCATTCCCTTAGTCCAGAAATTAAGATAATTTGTTTGTGGGGTTGCACCTTATCTCGTGGGAAGAAGGGGCTAAAGGCCCAGAAGGTAAAAGCAGCTGGTAAAAGATAAAATCCCTAAAAAATGAAACCTAGAGATGCCTCACCCAGAAATCCCCGAGAAGGCAATAAAAAGCCTCTAGGAAAGAAATAAGAGGGACCCNCATAGGTTTTGGTTTGCCACTAGGGGGGATTTTGAAGGGCCATCATCCACTCCCATCATATCATCACTCTTACATCTTATCTCCCACTCATTTTCCCCATTCCCTTAGTCCAGAAATTAAGATAATCTGTTTGTGGGGTTGCACCTTATCTCGTGGGAAGAAGGGGCTAAAGGCCCAGAAGGTAAAAGAAGCTGGTAAAAGATAAAAGCCCTAAAAAATGAAACCTAGAGATGCCTCACCCAGGAATCCCCGAGAAGGCAATAAAAAGCCTCTAAGAAAGAAATAAGAGGGACCCAAAAAAAAAAAAAACAAGACCTAGCCAAGAGGATGGGGGGTCTCATCATGAGCCAACCCATTATATTCATAGGTACCTAGCAGTATGACATTGCCATTATTTGGTTACCATGCCAGGGTAGTGACCTTTGGTTGCATGGCCAAGGGAAAGGGGGTCTCATCATGAGCTAGCCTTATCATTTCTGTGAAAGTTCTTGTGGGTAACACTGTCAGCTCTGGTCACCATGCCAAGGCAATGTCCTCTAGTTAGTCCTTGAAATAAATAAGAAAAAGCAATAAAGAAAAGAAAGAGTAAAGGCAATAAAGGGCTTGGAAAGAATTGCATCCATGACAGGTACAACTCACCTTCTACAAAGGCACCCATAGGTAATATCACCCCTGTCTTTCACTCTACCTATATGTCTGGACATCCTTTGACCACATCACCTTATGTTACATGGCTTGGATGATATCCTCTGGAAAATTTCCTTCTCTTATGGATGCTGGCCCAATAAGGCATTTTGTCTTTTTCTTCGGCTTTGTATAGTAGGTCATTGTAATGTATTTGAGCTATTGGATGATATATCAGGGGTTTTATGCATGCATCTGCTAAAATTAATGATGAAATTTGATTAACATTGCTATGATCCCTGTGACTAATGAGCCCATGGAGGTAAAAGTTTTTGATGTGCAGGATCATGCCCGACAGTCAGGTACCAGTTGGACCGGTACACATGGGAAGATGATTAGTTCAGACCTCCATGGGGCTGAAGAGCCCATCAGATGGTTGTTGGGACCCCATCAGGGGCAGAGGCAGGACATTGATTGATCGAGCCTTTGCACATGAGAACAAGTAGGATGTTTCATCTAGGACGCTTTAGCTGAACCCATCCCAAGGGGGTTGACGCAATGCAGGTGGAACATGTCCCTTTGATTCCACAGGACGTCATCTAGGAGCCCTTGACATCACCTCCAGTGCATGGCAGAGACAGGGCAGTTTGACACGTGTGGCAGAGTTTGGAGGCCCAAAGAGGGCTAATGTTTGTCATCTTGTGCTGCCTTTTCCCTAAAAGGGGCCAACGTCTCCCTCAGAAGGGCTTGACGTCTCATTTATTGCTCATTTAGGGTTTTATTTGACAGTTTAATGTAAAAATAGTATGATTTTGATTATTATCCTTGTCGGCTATTTTTAATGACCTAATTTTAAATTAAAGGTCATGAGATGTTATATATTGAGGATGTTTTCCCCTCATTTGGACATAACACAATAAATCACACTTGTGGGGTCTGATTTTTGCGCCCTACTTGGGTAGTTTTGTCTTCTAAAGTGAGGCACACTTGTTGATGGAAGGATTTTTTGGCATCTTTTGGCATTTCTCTTCAAGGAAGGTTTACAACTAGGGGTTTCACATGCTTTTCTTCATGATATGTAAGTGTTTTTCTTGCAAAACTTCTCAATTGAATGGTTGTAGGTTTACATGCTTGCATTTACTTATAAATTTGCTGATTTTAAAACCCTAGGTGACAAGCACACAAGTGGGTCCTTGTCTCATGTCCCCTTGAGAGAAATTTTTCAGCCATTGAAGAAGAAATATTGAGCCTAGTCTTTGCTACACTCCTCTTCCTTCTTCCCTTAAGCTAGCTGTGACTTTAAAGGTTGAAAAGGGGGTGACATCCTAGGCCTAGGTTATCTACACCTAGGGCTGACATCTTCTAGGGTTTGAAAGCCTTGCCATTGCAACACTTTCTCTCACCTCATCCTCTAGTTAGAATTATTATTTATGCTATCCGTTTTGCCAAATTGATCTAAAGAAGGAGGAAAGAGCACGAGGCCTTGCTTAAGCAACACCAGAGTGAGCCTCTTTCCCCTAGGGTTTTGATTCTAGGGCCCTACCATTGTAGCACTCTAGAACCCTTCCCTCTTGTCTTTGGTCTTTATCCTTTCAAAACCTTGTGCCCTCTTCTTGTTTGACTCCATCTACCCGTTAGGCACTAATCCTAGACACACAACGTTGAAGTGAAGGTGCTCAACACAACTCTCAAAACTTTACATTTTGAAATCCTAATTAATTGGCTAACTCTAACTAGGCTAACGTCACACTTGAATAATCCATCTTGACGCAACATTTGTCTTCTATAAGCAATTGGATGATGATCTAAAGTATTTATTGAGCAAAGTGTTGGTTGGATACATTGTTAGCTTAATCATATTGATAGTTATTGATGGATTGATGCTTTTGCGTAGCTAATTAATAAGACGTTGACCTCATTGATATCTATTGTTTTACATTGCTTATTAATTGATATCAGATATTCATATGAAGTACTAACCCACTGAATTATAGCCTGCATATATTATTTATTGTTGTCTTGTTCCGGGCAAGTGTTCTCTTTGGGCATACACTTCTTTATTGGATGATTAGCTGGACCTTCTGATCTTGGTGGTAACCTGTGAGGAGGAAACTTTAACCTTGACTTTATACCTTAGCCTCTTAAAAACCCCAGGTTGTCGGGGACGTCTCCCCTGGATTAACCTCCCTAAATAGAAAGAACCTCCCCATCATGGTGACATTGGGTGGGGAAGGTTCCTGTTATGCCAATTTGGCCTCTATCCTTTAGCCTTTAACCTAAGCTACAAACTGTGTGATAACAAGCCTTATTGGTGGTTTCCTCTCCTTTGTCGACAATTTTTCTTATTGGATGTTATTCATAGGGTCTCTTTAGTGCACCACTTTCATATGGTGCATATGAGAGACACACGTTTCCATTGGTTCATGAGAATCCTATTCATATGAGCTCCTCATAATCATCAAGATATTTCTTTGTAAATTGTGAGAATGATGAGAGATTCCCTAATGCTCTCCTTTCATCGAGTATCCTTCCATTGAATTTATCTCAACTATTCAAGAAATGATACATAGAGTCCTATGAGTACCTAGAGGCTTGAGTCATCAGTGCCAGGTTATCCCTCCGTCGATAGTTGGGAATACATTAATGTCTCCTAATCGATGCATTCTTCAAGTGTTCGACCTCAACACCCTTATTCACAATTGAAAGAATGTACTTGGTGCCCTGATACTTACTTTCATTATCGACAAGTTATATCATGTTTGTTAATGGTATACATTAATGAACGATAATCAAACAAAGTATCATTTTTTTCAACCTCAACTCCTCTATTCACATGATGTAGACTTGCACCTTTGACAGATAGTGTAGAAGACCTCCAGCTTACAATAGAAACATTCCTAATTTGTTGTTTTCTTTCATTAGACCAGTACCTATATGACTTCAATGATCATAGAAGATCAGATTGTACTCCATTATATACATATATCTTCATATTGATTTTGAGACTAGATTCCACTGTGCCTTGTTCGTGACTATGACATATGTTTGCCTTGTATTTCTTATTCATGACCATGAAAAAATATTTCATATATTTCCACATGGATTTGCAGTGTAATTCAGATTGGCAACCATGTGTACAAAGCCATTATGGATTCTAATATTCTCATGAGTAACTAGAACTTCCAACCGAGTCTCCATTACTCCACTTCTAGGAATTATAATGTATTTCGACTATCACAGATACTCCTCTAACCTCACACATTAGGGGGCATCTGTTACAACACATTTTTTCTCATCCCATGAAACTTTCTTGGATGGCATTTCCATTTACCTATGTAGACTTGAAGTCCCCTTTTGTACCTTCCAGATCCAAAAAGCACATTTTTTCACTTATACACACCCTATCAGTTATACAACAAGAGTATACACAGGTTTCTCCACTACAACTCACATACATTAGGTTTGGTGCTCAAAATAAAAAATTATGTCAGGTTTCCATGCCATGTCATGAGATCCAGGATCCTTGACCTTCCATATACTGGAAACGCTTCGTCTTGACACTTCAGTTCCATTTGAAGAATATAAATTGAGCCATATCCAAGGCTTGAGAAAAATATTCAACTTTGAGAGAAAAGACATTTTGGATAAATTTCACTTCATATTGATTCTGCATCCCTTTATCCTTGAAACTTTGAACTCCCCCAAGATATTCCTTCTTTGTGATGGAGAACCTCATTGACTCCTTTATATGAGATTTCCTTTGGTGGAGGATTGAAGTGGTGGAGGCCCAACTAGAGGGACTTAGTTTCTCGGTTCTGATGTGTGTCGTTAAAGAAGTTTGTCACATGTATACTTTTGTTGATTATTTTAATAGAAATACTCTTTTCTCGTCCAATTGATATCTTACAAATATTCAAATTATTATTCCATGGGAGTATTTGTCATGTATGTTAATGGATTATGCTAATCTATATGCTAACATTATATATTGTCACCATATTCTTGTGTATCTTGGTTTTTTAGGAAAATTTGTAGGTATAGAGCTTTGAGTTGTGTGTTCAACAGTGGTCTTCATCAAATGTCCAGATGAGGTAGGATCTTGGCCTTGTCTTGTTAGCATTTCATTTATATAGCATATTTGAGATTAGAGTTTATTTCTACGTTTCATTCCATTTTTTGTGGTTTACCCGATGCCATAGAGAGATTTTCCTTGTAACAATGTACATTGAAAATGATTAATAAAAATGTTAATGAATGGATGTGATATGAGAGGGATGAAAATGATGGAGGGATATGAATCCATAAAAGAGGGGTCAAAGGGGGAAATATTCACAGATATTAATCCAACCCACATTCTTGAAATTATTATCATTCTGTAAACCCTTTTATTTTGTTGTTGAGTGTTCCCAAATCCAATCATTAAAATCATGTAAAAAGGTGGGTGTGAGGAGTCACATACCATAGTTATTGGGGAGCATGGGGCTGAAGTACAATCAACATTGGGAAGAGTGAACAATCAATTGGATTGAGGAAAAATAAAATTCTATAGCCAATGAGGAGCATTTTTGCATGCAGTTCTTGGGAAACAAGAGAGGAGCTGAGTGCTAAGATTATAAATAGCCATGGTATTATTGAAGGAAGCCAATATTTGGTTGTGTTTTATGCTATAAATGTGGCATGCGTTCTTCTAAAATAGGTTGTAATTATGTAGTGCATTTTTCTATTGACTAAATCACTCAAGATACTTGTGAAGGATGATATGAACACTCCTAAAGCACCCGTGGGTTCCTGAAGTCCCCAACTGAGATATTCCTGGCCAACCAAGTGCACTTGAATCCCTGATAAACAAATGGTACAAACTGAGAGACCGTGAGAAATAAAGGGGGTGCATTCCTTGGGTTGCGAAGGTTGTTCAGAAGAGAGAGTTTGTGGATCAAACAACTATAGGAGTAGAACCTAGGTTTTGGGCTATTGAGTGCGATGAGTGGACAACCAAGAGGGCTATATTTTCTTGTAGACTCATATCCTCATCTTGAGGGTGGCTTTTTGTTGAGAGAAAATGAACACAAATGATTATGGATGGGAGGTTCATCCTTCGTATGTAGTTAGTCGGTTATATTTATAAATAAATAAGTGCTATGTTGTTTTATTATGACTATTCTTCTGTGTAAATGAATATCTGAATGATATGTGTTTTTGTTGTGTGCTTTATGGATGCATTCATGTTTTTATAAATGTTGTTAGATGAATGAGTAAATCATCATATTGTTTTGTTGTAATTTGTGTGGGCCTGCTTCCCCTTGGTTTTCTTTTATATGTATAGGGTATATTTAAATTCATATTTAGTAGGAAAAGTCCATTTTTGTAGAGATCGGCCTTAGTTTGGAGGCTCGATACGTTACAAAATTGTATCAGAGATTTTTGGTTCAACATCCGACTTGTATGCTCCAAATATTAGTATGAAGTTGGTAATTCATCATCTCATTGTTTGAGCAATTTCAAATTTGGGGAAAAACGGTAAAAACTTAATGGAATCCCCAAATTTCTAAGAAAATTCAAGTCATAATTACACTCAGAATGGTTGTAATGGAGGGGTAATTTTGACTTCAAAGTGACCAATTTTTTGTTAGACAGGTGAGTTAGGAATTTACACGATGGTCATGACATTTGCAAGCTTGAAATATGGAAAATTAGATAAGCAAAGAAAGGACTTTTGTGCACTAAATATTGGTGTTTTGCAGTGTATAATTGGCCATGCATGTGGAATATTGGTGCACAGTGTGTGCGCTAAATATTAGCCTTGTGCAGTGCAGAATTGGTGGCATGCACATAATATTGGTGTGCGTTGCATGCACTAAATATTGATGCTATGGGGTGTAAAATTGGTGGTTCACGTGGAATATTGGTGCACGATGCATGCACTAAGTATTGGCACTATGTGGTGTAGAATTCGTGGTGCCTGTGGAATATTGGTGCATGGTGCATGCGGTATAAATTGATGTTGCACGATGAAAAATTAGTTGTGCGTGCTGAAAATTAGTGCACGATGTTAAAGTTATGCCATTTGAATAGTGGTGCATTATATATGTGCTAAATATTGGTGCTACGTGTGTAGCCCTTGTGCTTGCTAAATATTGTCCCATAATACAAAATTGTGTGTGTGTGGGCTTCAAAGAGGAAGAAGAGAAATAAGAAGGTGTCATATGTTGATGGGGAAGGGCTAGGGTGGCCAAGAGGGTGACATGGAATCACCTTAGGGAGCTATGTGGACCCAGAATGACAAATTAGCAGCCAAGTCAGCACATATGTCACATAGAAAAAATTGTCCTATAGTTTAGAAAAAACACAGTATGGAGCCTGTTATCACACTAAATTGCCTTAGGTATTTTAGTTTGTTTTCAATCCTTTATTAAGCCTTAGATTTTAATTTTTATTTTAAAGTCTCATCCCTTTAGAATTTATGTTTGGTAGGACCCCTTAGATGATTAAAGTTTTTGATTCTTAGATCTAGTTTGATCCTCAAATTGATTTTTGATCCTTGAACCTTTTCTAGCTCATGACTTATTTTGGTCCCCTTCATGACTTGTCCCTAGGTTGACCCCTCCCATGACTAGATTGATGTGACACACCTTCCTCCTCACTCATCATCTTGTAGGCATGCCTCATTGTCTTTTCTTACCTGTCCAATCACGTTTTGAAGTGGATGTGTTGCCTACTCATCAGGAAGTTCCGTAGCACCTATCATGTTCATCATACTTCGACCTTGAGTCATGATTTCCATGACTGATGTCATGTCCCTTGTTTTCAGTGCCATAATTCAGTTAAATATGCCTTCAAATATATTTCATTTATGAGACTTCGTAACGGTTTCTAATTTTGAAAAACTCAACAGTGTTGCACTGCGCAAATTCACAATTTCTTATCAGCCGACAGCGTGTCAACCAAATCTGATGCTGAGAAAGATTCCAGGGCCGAAGTTTTCCCAATTTCATCCTGAGATTGCATTGAAGATCTCAACAGGTTTCTACTCTACATGTATCCCATGTTTCCTCCTCTGCATATTAATTTTCACAGGAAATTTGTGCACGGGTTTTTGGTTTACTGAGCTTGCATAGTAGTAAGGGACCTGTATTTGCATGGTAGCCTTGTATTTTCTATTCTTCAGACCTGTAAAATTCCTTGCACGTATCTATGGTCTGAGTACTGTTGTTTTCTTTAACCATTGAAATTGCAAGCCTATAAATAGCCTATCCTCTATGTATGCGTTGCGCTACCCAGAAGCGCTACTCAAACCCTCTTTATTTTCCTTGATTCCTTTCACCTCAGAGTTTGGCATTTTTATCAATTGCAGAGTGCCCATTTCAGATTACCTCCTCACTGTCTACACTCTCGAATACCTGTATAAGCCTAAGATTGTAATTCCAAAGGTCAAGCTTGGCTTACTAATCAATAGTTTGTTTAAAAAGGGTCATTATTGTACATTTGAACCCTGAGTTAAAGATTATTTGGTCATTACCATCCCTTAAGACTTTTAAAATCCCTCATTTTGAGCTATGGAGACTCCTCAATTGAGAAAGACACACAAAGGTGGCAAGGTGGTTAGGCCAGAATCGGTGGACATGCATCTTTTTGGTACAAAACCCATGGAAGAGAGGCCTTTCAAAGAGTAGGGTGCCTCCATTTCTGTTAGAACATGCAGAGAGGCCATCCAGAGGTAGAAAGATAGTTTGCATTACAGTTTGATGATATGAAAACCAAGGTTGGGGATTTGGAGTTTGAGGTGATTGAATCCTCTATCTCAGCTGCAACAGGAATTCCCCTTTCAGGTGAAAAATGGTTCAAAGCCATGTCTTTGAGTTCATCTTATGTAAAAGATCTGTTTAAACCTGAATATCAATCCAATGATTTGTCCAAAAGTATGCCAAGGAGTCAATTGATTGAACAATTTGACAGATTATTGAACATCATACAGAGATATTTTACTTGTCAAGGGAGATTTAACACATTGTACCAGTAACATATAAGGTCATTGCTACATTTTACTGGTAAGGTTGAGATGAATATTCCTTATTACTTGTTGAGGAGTATAGGTAAGATGTCAGACATGATACAAGCTAAATCTAAAGATGTGAATTCTAGCCTTTTCCACTATGGATTAATCAGAATGCTAGTCTCTGAGGAATTGGGTAATAAAGAGATTTCATAGGAGAATTTTGTTGTTACCTCTCATTTCAAGTTGGATTTAGAACCAACTCCTCAATCACAGAAGGCAAGTCCTTTTACACCCAATAGTGCTACTAAAGTAGGAACCATTAGGAAGAGAAAGGGAAGAGCCCCTGTTCAAGTTTTAGAGATCAGCAAGCAGATCATAGAAACTGAGGAGGAAGTTTGTGCTTCTCCACACAGATATTTTTCACCACCTCCTCCACTAGGGTTAGAAGATATGCCTTCTTCTACCAAAGCTACATCAAAGAGAGGGAAGAATCTTCTCTTTCCCTCTTCTCCTCTAGCAGACAAAATCAATGGTAAAATACCTTTCACAAGGTCATCAATTCCTAAGGAGGTTCTCAAAGAGAAGTCTTTACCAGAAACCCCTATTCAAAAGAAGAAAGGAAAAAGCATTGAAAATCCTATGGAGGAGAAATCAGAAACCCTTATTCAGAGGAAGAAGGGTAAAGGTAGTTTTCAACCTACTGAAGGGAAACAAGAAACCCCTGTACATAAGGGTAAAGGTACTAAAATACCTTTGGAGAGGAAATATGAAACCTCTAAGAAAGGCATTGAGAATCCTATTGAAAGAAAAGATGAAACCCTTGTGCAGAGAAAGAATAATAAAAGTAAATCCATCAAGGAACTTGATGAGGTAGACAAGACACTTTCCATGCAGGAGGAAGAGGAATTTGAGAAAAAACCTATTGAGACTGTGCATTCTACTGTTCCTCCTGACAGATAGACCTACAAAATAATTATCAA
>SNQJ01S0157055.1:1737-19836 GCA_010110895.2 Picea sitchensis
GTTTCTTGACCGAGGAATACCCCTATTCTCATGGCCTATGCTCTATGGAACCCTATGACTATGTTTCCAACTTACCTCCGTGCCTCAAGAACGATCCTAAATTCCCGGGAATTAAGCTTCACATCGACACCCCTGGTAATTTGAAAGAACCCTCGCCTGTAATGCCAAGGCCCAATCAATCACCATGTACCCAATGTAATTCCTAGCTTGAACGTTATTACACCAACGTTCCCCTGTTGCAATCTAAGATCAAATCGTTAGAGGAACGGGTGACAGTGCTGTCGAAGGAGAACGATAGGCTACAAGACAACGCAAAGAAACAAAAAAACCACCGGTTCAATTGTCTTCAGAAATGTCGAAGCAACAATGACCTTTGTCAATTCAAAGTTATCATGATCGAATCACTTTCTTACTGTCCAGGTATGTATTTCAATATTGATTTTGTTTTATAGTTGGTTTGAATTAATATAATCGATTGGATTTACTTCCAATTAACTCTGTTCGTTTTAATAATTTCAAAATGATTCTGTTATTTTCGAATTACCAAATAATTTTGTTATGAATCTATACAAAAGATTTGTTTGCTAAATTCGGACACAGCTATGATTTGGTTAATACGATTTTATTGTTCTCAGATTAGTATAAACGATTGATTTGTTTTCGATTTTGTTTGGTTTGCTTTTGAAACAATTTTGTAGGTTTGAATTAGGGTAATCGATTGGGTTTTCTTTCGATTAGTTCTGTTTGTTTTTAATAGATTCAAAACAATCCTGTTAACTTCAATTTACCAAAAACAATTTTGTTTTGTTTTGAATAAATATTTTCGGTTTGGTTTGATTTGCAAACGATATTGCGTGCCTTGAATTAGCATAATTATTTGTATGAGTTGGATAGGTATCAAATATAGATTTGAGACGGTTCTGTTAGTTTGGATTTAAACGATTCTGTTTAGTGTTGGATTGACATATTATGTCTATATTGAATTCTTACCAGAGATTTTCTTGATATTCGTTTAGGGTCTGTTCGATTGAAATAGATTCAAACATGATTTCGTTTTCTCTCAATTAGCATAGAAGTTTTGGTTTAAATGATTCGTTTTGTTTTCAACTAGCAATTAAAGATTTTTTAGATAGTTTGAATATATTTCTGTTAGTTTTGGATTGATTTAAAATAGTTCTGTTTTCAAATTAGACCAGCTACAGAATCGTGAGATGTTGTAGCTATAGTCTTAAAATTCAGATTTTTGTTAGTTTTACAAATAAAATATCATCTAAACTTGTCTATTCTTGTCCACTTTTAGGTGTATACGAATTTCAATGGCAATTGGATATGATGTGGCTGTTTAGGAGATACTTTTGTGATATAGTTTTGTTATAGGTTGTTAGCTTTAGTCAGGAATAGAGACTTGGGAGATTATTCCCATATTTTTTGTAAACAGTGGTTTATAATTCCCATAGGAATGTTTTACCCTGTGGTCTTTAAATACTTGTTATTTTTTGTAATGAAATCATCATCGATTGTGGGGAGAACCAGACTATGGATTTATAATACAGACTGGGATGAAAGTTAATGTTTTGTCACAACTTTAGCTTTCAATATATCAAACTTTTATTTCAAGTTTCTTCATATCAGTTTGCAATCAATTATCGACTACTTTAGCTATCATGATTCATTGCATGTTGATGTGATTTGGTTTACATGTTGTCCATATCTAATGTCTCTTATTTATTTTTAGTACAACAATCACTCCATTTCAATTTAATGAATAAAGGATTATCTTTTTCGTTAATTGAACTGTTCTGTACAAATCTTGCACAAGGATTTATCTAACTGCGATGATTTGTAAATTATAAGATTGCTGTCATTTTTTATGTCTTGTTTGTCCTGTCATTTATATTTGAAGAGAACTGCTGCTTTCTGTTTACAAGAAGCCTGTGGAGAATCTGGTGCGGGTTTCCTCCCATCGAACAACTAAATCAACTATTGTATGCAGGACAAACCTGAAGCGTTACTTCAGGTCAGTTTGCTTTTTGTTATTTAATAGTTAATTTATTAGGGTTATTTAAGTAGTTTAGATATATATATATATATATATATATTTCAGGTTTATAGTTAGGATTATTATTTTAATTTTTCATCTTAGATAGTTTTCATTTTATTTCTTTCTCATAAAATTATAAAAATAAAAAACAACAGTTTTGCTGTCATAGGACAGTTTACAAATGATTTTTTTTGCAGGTTTTCATTTAAAATCTGTAATTTGTAAATGTTGTACATTTGTGATTGAGATATAATTGTAAGGATAGTGGAGCATTTAAATAAGTATGATTTTTGTTTTATATTAGTAAGTAAACTATATATATGCTTTAGAATTGTATATAGTTTTGTTGTAGAATATTTTCCCACTTAGATTAGTTTTTCTTAGTTTAGTTTTTCTTTCATTTTCCTAGGACTTAGATCGGCCAACGAAGCCGCTAAACCCATTAGGGTGGATCATCCCAAATGACTTGGGTTATTTAGACAACCGCAGACCGGATCCACTCTTCCAGTTGGCAAGCATTCATTTTCTCCCGTCAACACCATTGCATTGCAGGTATCGAGTGGTGTTGAAGAGTTTGGAGATCAAGCTCATATTGGACGCAACAAGGACAGACCATGGAATAAGGTGCATTACACTTTCTTCCTTCTCTTTCTCTTTCTGATTAGGTAATTGAATTCAAAGGGATGTTAGTGTACATTTGTATGTTTCTGTATTGGTATTAGGGGTATAGAATCCAAGGGTATATTCACCTGTCTGTAGGGTAATTGTCCTATAAGATCCATATTCTTAGTCAATGCTTTCATGGATTTCTAGTGTATTGGTCGGAGACCATGCTTTGAGTCAGTTTATTCTAAGCATGGGTATGCTTGCCTCAAAGATGATACATATATACTGTTTGATGTTTGTTTACACTCTTCCACCCCAACTCTCCTATTCGAACACCCTTACATACACATTTTTTTAATTTTTTTCGGCCATCAGTTTCTCTTCTGACTTCAAACTTTAGGGGGAATCTATTACACACCTATTTTTCACACTACCAAGTATCGCAATTTCACAACCATGTGGAAGTGTTTTTCATAATTCCTAGACATGTTGAAGAAGAAACCTATCATTTCGAGGTCGAAGTACTATATTTTACCTTTAGCTTTTGGCCCTTTTTGAGCTTCATCACCCCCTTACGCACATGCAGAGGGGGATGAACCCTCTTCATCGCTCCTTTCTTGGTTTTAGAGAAGTGATACTATCGCTCACTGCTCATTTATGGGGGGGTGATGAAGTGGTTGCAACCATTATGCGTTATTTTGAGAGGTTGTTTATGGAATATTAGAGTTGGTTAAGGGATTGGTTTTAGCTACCGTCTATTCAAGGTAAGGTAAATCTTGTTTGTTCATCCAAATCCTCACTTGATCACATCCTCTCCTATAAATTATCATATGGTTTTTATGCCTCATTTCCTGTATAATGGAGGCCATTCTTGGGTGAAAGGGGGAGAATAACTACATAGTATCATACAATTGATCTCGTGACATTCAAGGGGATGGGAAGAAGATCTTGGAGGAGCTATTGCAACATTAACATCAAGGTTGTAAATGATTCACTATTTATTTCTTTCCATAATATTACTTGGCCTATTCCCCTAATGCTTATATTGTTTACTATATGTATGTCTATTCTTGTCTAATTCAATATAGATAGATCTATTCTACTTAACAAATATTTCATGGAAAAGGGAGATATTTCTTTGTTCCTTGCAGGACTTCTCTTGCACCAAAAGCTTGGACATCAAGATCAAGGGCTGGAGCAATGAGGAAAACTGACAAAAAAGAGGTAAGTTATCTATCATTCTCTTCTCATTTTGATTGTTGACGTATAGAATAGATTTAAGAGGAAAGTAGAAAACAATTTCTTACCTTTTGTCTTGGCCAAAGGAGTCTTTATCCAAGGGGGGTTTCACCTGTCTGCAGGGGAAAAATTTCCATAACAACCTCCATTCTAGTAGGGATTTGAATACCTTAACATGATTTTCAATCAATGCATCTATATCATTATGATAGTGCTAGTAGTCCCATGATGGCTTCTCCATGGTGATCAAGCACTCCGCTATGCAAGCCACATCCCCATATCTAAAAAGGGTCTCCATGCATTGGTTAGACACAATACTAGGGGTGCCTTTTGGCATACCCCTTAGGATGACTCGCTGACCAATTTTGTCCCTAAACTCCATCCTCATGTCCCGATAGTTCATGTGGATATCTACCAACGAGTATAGCCACAAGAATCTTAACACCACATGGGTGTCTACCAAATCCACGACAAAAAAATAATTGGTCAACATATGGTTTCATAATGTCATATCCAATCCCATGATCCTTTGAGTACGCATCATGTTGTACCCATATACTACTACCACGTTGAATCCCTCAAAGTCCTTTGCATGGATGTATCTCCTGGTGACAAGTGTTGCATCATTAAAGTTGTGGGTGGCCCCACCATCGATCAATGTTGTAACTCTCTGCCCCTGCAAAATTCCTCTGATCCTGAAGGTGTAATATTTGGGGACTCCTAAAAGTGTGGAAATGGTTACTCATTTGGAACCCTCCTGTAATGGTGCTTGCTCTATAGTATCAAGGTGTGGTGGCTCACCATTTCCTTGTCCACTGTCTTGTAAGTGAGTTATCCCATACATCGATGACCTAGTTCCCACAAATCCTATAGAGAAGCTTCTGCCTCCTCAAATCTCTTTGATTCTCCTCATCAATCCTATCCTTCTATGTCCATGGCTTCTGGGGAGGCTTCGACATTTGACCTTTCTGTGGAATTCAAGGTTTTTGTCGATGTCTTCTTGGGGGATATGCTTCCATATCCTGGGTCTTCATGATAGCCTCTTGTAGTGTGTTTGGCCTAAAATACTTCACCCAACCTCTCAAGGGATCATCCAATCCCTATGTGAATAGCATCACCAATATCTACTCATAAATATCAATCACTATGACTACCATCCATTGGAACTCTGTGACATAAGCCTCTGGTGTACATGTTTGCCTCAACTATGCCAACTCCCTAAAGTGAATATCAAGATCCTTCTTATCAAAATTTTCCATCAGTCTATGGGTGAAGTCCTCATATGATGTGATGTTGGCATTCCCTAACGTCAGTAGCCCATGTTACCACCACTCATGAGCTTCTCCATCCAAGTGTAGGGTGGAAAAATTAATTTCCTTAGCCTCTATCATCGCATTAAGATGGAATTAGGTGTCCAACGTATGCACCCATGGCCTGGTTGTGCACCTGTCAGATCCTTCAAAATATGAGATAGTCAACTTCCCCAATTTGCTAAGAAGATCAAAATTCTTCTGACTCTGGCCCATCCTAGGATTGTTCCTCATCTTGAGGTTGCAGTAGTCATTGTAAGACATGGCTGCCTAGGCCTCTTCTTCTGGAAACTGATACTCCCTAAAGTAGGTGTTGACATAGTAAGCAAGCTCATATTGTTCCTATGCTCAGTAGGATTCACCTCAAGGAATGGTGGTAACAATGGTGTAGGTACCTTCCAGGGAGGTTATGGAAGGCATGAAAGTACATCTAGCATTGGTTTTAGCTGCATTTAATTTAGAGCATGTATATTGTTTACACGAGTAGATAATAAAACTTTCCTTTTGTGGTGCAGTAAGAGCCACCCATTGTACTAATCTATATTTTGCATAAATTTTGGAACGAGGAAGAAACATTGGTGAATGAGGATCTCACTGGAAGAATAAATCAATGCAATATCAAAGCCTTCGTTATAGAGGATTGTGGTCAATTTTTTTTAAAATTTTTATATGACATATTGGGTTGTTGAATATTTTTATTTTTCTTTCCCTCCATTTCCTATTGCTCCCCTTTTCTCTTTTCAACCTCCCTCTACTCTTTTCATTATTTTTTTCCTCTTATTTATTAAAACCATCCTCCTTTTTCATTTATGACTCCTTCACAGCCCTTGATTCTTCACCATTGATTTACTCTACTCACACTTAGTTCCTTTGATCTTATGAATATTTTTGAATGATTTGATTATGGTTGCAAATTTATCATTTGAATTTTTCAGAGCCCTCATCATACAAAAGAAAATCCCAATTTCATAAAAATGTGGAATTTATTTCATGGATAATGCGACACTCTGTGGATTTTTTTTTTCTTCCATGGTGGTTATGCCATGATTTCATTATCTTATATATTCAATAAATGGACACTCCATGGCCTCTCTTGAGTTCCCATGATGATTATGTCAGGATCCCATTTCCATATTTTTGGATTCCACAATTAATTCATCTTTTCCTTTCAATTTTGGGTATTTTCTTTACATTTGTTGCATAGGTCATAATGGACAATATTGGATCACAGTGATTGCGATTTTTGGTGTATAAGTGTATTACATAAGTAAATACATTCATATGAAAACTTACACATACCGAGATCCTCATTTGGGAGAAATCATTTTTTCTTTGGACACTTATGACATTTTGGCCTGATAAAATCATTGAAAACACAGTCGGGACAGTCCAATTTTGGGAGGTCATACGGGCTCATTTTTGAAACATATTTATTACAAAGTATCCCTTGGAATATAATTTCTAATGAATTTTTAATTTTTCAAATTGGATTTCAAACGAAGAATTTATAGCTAAAACAATCACTAAACATAGAGTAGGCAGCTCTGGAACATAGTCAGGACAGTCATAATTTGAGGAACTAAAACTTGTAAATTTTGAAACCTATATCTATGGGACATATCCCTCAGAGTCTATTTTCTAACCAAATTTTAATCATTTAATTTGGATATCACATGAAAAAGTTACGACCACATTACTGACTATTGGTCATAAAATCTGCATCATGGAAAATCTGCATCTTGATTGTTCACAAGTATATATAGTACATCAAATAAAAACGTATTAAAAACATGTTTATAAGGGATGAATCCTTCAATTATAGTTTAATACACAATTTGAATCACTAAATTTGGACGCTTTATGAAAAATTTATTCACCAATTAGTGATTGCCTATCCTAAATCAACATAACAAATACTTTGTCTCTTAGGTCTGTCCATCAGAGGTTTTTGTACAAAAAATAAAATTCATATTAAAACTTGTTTCTATTGGAGATTAATAAATGAATCCAATTTAACATCCAAGTGGAATCATGTCAATCCTACCTTTAATGAAAATGTTATGATCAAAATAACGATTGCTGGTCTATGGAGGAATTTAAAAAGACCTGTCATGCAAGTTGTTCTTTAGAAATTTTGGCATATCATTTAGAGGAATTTAAAAAGCCTGTTTCTATTGGGGATAAACCACTAAATATAATTTCATATGGATTTTGAATCACTCAAATAGGATGAGAAATGAAAAAGTTATCAATGAAATGTTGTTGGACAGTCTAGGTGGCCACCACTCTCAGCATGTAAAAAAAATGAATTTTGTTTTGGTCTCTTTCCTTGGATTTGTTTTATTATCACTATTTGTCATTTTTTTTCGTATGTATTATATGAAGAGAGAATGCACACCTATATTCTTCCATGATCTCATGTTTTATTGCAGATAAGTGCTAGTTGTTTTGCATCCCGGGAAGATCAAGGGAGCCAATTCACAAGCAAGTGATTCTTGAGGCTAGATTTTTGTGAATAAGGGTATATAATATATTAATAAATGAGGGTTTATTTGTATAACATAAGTGTGTTACCAATCAATTATTCTAATCCATCTACAACCCTACTTTCATCTACCCATTTCCATTTTCCCCTTGGTTGCAACTCCATTTTCAGCCTTGTTTCCACATTTCCCTTAATGTTGCTACTGCATTTTCCCCTTGGCTATAACTCCATTTTCAGCCCTACTTCCACAATTCCGTTAAACTTATACTCCATTTGGAGCCCTTCTTTCATCTACCTATTTCCATTTTCCCCTTTGCTGCAACTTCATTTGCACCCCCGTGTTCATTTTTCCCACTCTTATTTCACATTCCCTTTCCATTTTTCCAATCTTCCATTTCATTTTCTCTTTCCATTTTCACATACAAGTTGCAACACCGGGTCATCGCTATCATGCCTATCAATCACATTGTTTCTATTTACATGGATCAATAACAAGATAAGGGACACATTGATTTGAATTTGAATTGAAGAGCAAAGTCAAGACCAAAGTTCCAAAAGTCAAGTGTCATCATCACATTCCCTATTGCTACATCATCTATGCCATAGTTGTTGAAGAATCGTTCCATAATACGCAAGTTTCATCATGCCCATTCACCATCATCATGGTATGCCTATGCATTTACTTCCTCTTATCTCAATAATGCAAGCATGCTGAAGTTCATAGAATCTCATTTTCTTACGTGGTTATCTTTGAAATCCAATAACCTTTACCCGAATATTAGTCATATAGCCACTACAATCAAAACTTCAGCCCCCACCACTCCATCACGTCCATGAATTTCTGCTTGACCATCCCTAACCCATGCAATAAATTGAATCAACTTGCTTACAATGTTGAGTTATCTTGTCATCCTTTTCCTTCCCTTCACAAAATTGATGGTGAAAAACTGTCTCAGGTGCCATCACACTGTGCAATGTTTGAAAACTAGATTTCTGGTGGGAATCCCTCGAGAATAATAAAATTTTGACTGTGAAAACCCTCTGGTCATAGTTAGACAGACCTTGTTTGAAACCAACTTACTGGCATGCAAGGTTTTCAAATAAAGTAAGAAATAACTCCATCAAAGTTGTTATTTGAATACAGGATTGTAAGTTGTTCTTTGAATAAACTTCCTGAGATTCTTTGCTACATCATATATTGGTATCATGTCTCCTCATGCTACAAGTTCCAATCTCCACACTGCTCTTCTTGTAAATTTCTTATATAACTGTGGACCATATCATATCTCTTACTTCTGAGAACACTGCTACAAATATTATGGACTTCATAAGTAGGTGCAGGTATGCTTGTTTCTCTTTTATTTAATTATTATTCATTGAATGTTATAGATGTGTATTTGGAAAATTACATATGCCTACTCTATTGTTTTCCCCTACCATACTTTATTTTCATTGTCAAAATCGTTCAGTTTGGGGGGGGGGGACATTGTCCGTTGCCTTACCTTTCATCACTATGCCATCACCACCCTTGTTCCATGTGACTCGTGACATCGTCCTACTCATGGCCTCATTTCCCACAACCTTATTGAAGATAATGCAACTACTCGATCTAGATTGTTTCTACACAAGAACCAACAATAGGAAGTTTTTCTACTGTCACACAAGAACCAACAGTAAGAAGTAAGAAAAGACAATGTTGTTTCTCCACAAGAACCAACAACAACTCAAGAAGCAATTGATACACATGCACAGGCCAAGCTGTTGCATATTTAACACTTCTACTTTGACTCATCAACCGGTTGCATGAGGACATGCAAAGGTGCAGGTGTGAGGGAGATAGGTTGACGACCAAAAACAATAATTTTGTGGTAATTTCATGCTTTTATTCATTCACATTTTAAAAAAAAAGTGCAGAAATTAAAATGAGCATATCTCATAAATGGTACATTCATTTGCCACAAAATTTGGACCATAGAAGAACTTCAATGAGAGGAACAAGCATGAAATTTTTCAGGTAAATTCAGTGCACAGTTTTCGAGAAATTAAACACCATCACATACAACCAATTTTCCTTTTTTCTCGAAATCCATGATGTGGGTATCGCTGAGTTTTGGTATGGAGAAACAATTAAATGGTAAAAATATGCTCACCCAATTTTAGAAAAACCTAGTTCATAGTTTGGGATAAAATGGTTTATTAATTTTGTTGTTACTCCTGCAATAGTTTTTTTTTACTCCTATAGTAGCCTATTTGCTTATATCTTGGGTTTTGTGAACTGGCTTGGTGCAATTTTTGGAAAATAGAGGAAATAAAAGGTGATAAACACATTCATCAAAATCTCCTCAATTTAGATTTTCATTTGCATGAAATTTCAAGTTATTTGAATCTACTACAACTCCATTGGAATTTCTAAGAATCACTTGAAGGATGTTTTTGAAGAATGCACACATACCATAGCATAAGAAACAAATTACCAAGAAAATATAAGCGTTGTCAGACAATATCCAACGTTGGAAATGGAAGAAATAACACCAACTGTTACAAAAGAACCAATGTTGGCTCTTAAAATAAGAAAAAATCACGGTGCTACACAAGAACCAACAGTGAAATCAAAATCTTCCCCTCAAGAACCTGTTGTAGATGTGAGGAAAATGATCAAGCACAAAAGGTAGATTTCATTAGCATTCTTCTTGTGTTATTATTTTGGCATCCTGTAAGAAAGTTCATGACAATGGAAATATAACAAACAAATATTTCAAGATAAATGGCAAGGTGCATTGAAAAATGGATGTCCGTACAACTTGGTTGTGGGTTGCATGAGGACATGCAACATGTTTAGTGTGGGGGAGATATTGGGCATTGGAATTGTCATCATTTTATGTCTTCTTTCACCTATTTTGTATCCCTTAATGCTCACCCATAACCTGTGTTAATGCTTATTAATCCATTTTCATACTTATATGTGGGATTTAGATCCAAGGTATTTTACACTTGCATTTCTTTAGTATTTGACATGAATTATGGTTAAACATTAGATAAATATCATATTTGTATTTGTCTTGGAGTTTGTTATCAGACTAATCAGTAAGTGCGGACACAAACATATCTCCCTAGTTTCACTCAAAACTAGAACAAAACAAGACAAAATATAAAACTTCCCCTAAGTTTTAATTATCAAGCATACTAACTAACAAGGATAAATAACATACCTTTTAAATGTTGTTTGTCCTCGCTAGTGTCATCCTCGCTCCATCACAAGGCTTATGGGATGTTGAACCAGTAAAAATACACAAGACAACGAAGTGAAAGAAATAACATATACTCAAGAAAACCTATGTATGTGATCAATGAGTCATACAATAAAATAAGACCAATTTTATGGGAAATAAATATATCACTGTATTAAATAATGTGGAAGAAATATACAACCATATGCCTTGATGTTGTCAGGTTCCTTCCAATAGTTCCTTGATTTCGACACACTTCTTTTCCATGGATTCTGAGATCAACAATGTATCTTGACAAAGCAAAGCTCAAATCCAACATACAAGCTCCAAAAACTCAAGCTACAAAACTCAATAACTCAATCAAACTCTAGCCAACTCAATACAACTTTCCCCATGATAACTCCTCTCCTTTTATAAGATGAAAAGGATAGGGTGAGGAGGTTAGGATTATCCCAAGAGATCGTGGATGTGACTCAGATCCAAATCTATCGGAGGCCAACTCACCCTCGAAGCTTCTATTCTTGAACTTTCGAGAAATTCCTCTTTTTCCTTCGTACGAAAATCATCGCACCCTTAACACTGAGAAAACTGCRACAACATCGCAGGACACTGTGGTGAAACCTATGATGATCCTAGATCTTCACACCCTTAAMACTAAGAAAGGTGCGACGATCCCTTTTCTAAGGTTTTTGACAAAGGAAAAGTATAATTCCATCTCTCTAGGAAAATGTATCTTCATTCTTCTTTAGGGATTAAGGCCATTAATCCTTTTAAAGAAAAAGGATAGGTTTACATCATTAACAGTCATAGGGGTGATGAAAATAATGTGTAACAGAGAGCCCCCCAAAGTATGAAGTTAGAACAAAGTGATAGCTGGAATACTTTGTCGAGTGTGTGTAGGGAACAAGGAACACGTCAGTCGGAAACCTGCCAACAAACAAGGAAATACAGTACACTAATATGTCATCACTGAGGTAGGAATTCCCATACTCAGAATACAAATGAATCAAAGAATAAATGATGACATGCAAATATCCATGTTAAGTAAGAAAGGTCATGGCCACCAAACATACACTGTGGATCGATGCCAATATGACTCAAATCTGAACATAACCACAAAAAATACACTGTGGATCTATGTGTTAAAGAACCAAATTTGAACATAGCCATGAGACATACACTATGGATCTATGCAACAGTACAATCTGAATATACTCCAACGCAACCTAAATCTGTCAGAAAAGATCCAGGGTCTTCATCTCCACCAATCTATAGTACGAACATAACCATGTGAATACATGTGTTGAAGTTGAACATGGTAGGAACCACTTGATTACCAGTCATTAATGAATACCATTAACAAGTGTGAGGGAAAACACCATTAATGTCAATGTCTCCAAAGGTACACTAGTGAAATCTAATGGGTGCGAATTAATGATCTGAAGTCAAACACTCAGCGAAATCTCCCGATCAGGGGTCAAATAATGAAAACTCACTGTCGAAAGTCAGGAAACCTTCCATTGAGGCATGAAAGTTTCAAGGTACCAATTAGTTTCTAATTCTAATTCCTAGATAATGAGTTGGATTCGATAGGAAAAGACTCGTCACATGAGGGCTTTCATGTATCCCCCATCAATGACATGAAACAAGTAAAAATATTTGAAGTAGATCTGTGTAACCAGTGATTTAGGACTGACTCAGGGATGGACAATGCAATAGAAGGCTTAAGGATTGCAGAAATGGCCGATGCAATGGAAGGATTTCTGGGTTGAAATTCTCTTTGAACATATTGACGACACGACAACTGTCTTGGAAACACTGACTCAACAACATGGATCATAGAAACAATTGTGATCTTATAAAGGAGTATGATCAAGAGACAAGAGGATTTTCCAACCTAGACACAAGGCAAGTGAAAGGGTGTCATGTTCAAAAGTGACTCTTCCATAGAATACAGGTTTAGACACATTTCTTTCCCATTCCCCCCCCCACCATTTATGGTGAGTACCTCTTTATTTTTACACAATATTGAGGAGGATAACATATGCTTGAACTGTAAGCTCATATTTCATATGAGTCCCTCAGATTATATTTAACGAACCCTAGGAAGGAGTGGTTTGGTCCCATATGGTCCTTTCGATGATTATTTAACGAGTCCAAAGAAATAAAACTCAGGGGTTTTTCAATTTTAGAGAGTCTGAAAAACACTTAAAGATAACTCCATTAGGTCTTTTTTTCGTAAGTTAATCTGGCGAGACAAAAAGAGAGATAACCTACCACTCTTCAGATGTTTTCTTCAAATACTTTTACGAGCGTGAAAATAACAAGGTTGCTCAACTATATTTTCGTGTTTAGGGAGACTGAAAAGAGATTAAAGGGAACTCTAGGGGGTTCCTTTTTCGTATAACCTTTATGAGTCTGAAAAAGTGATAAAAGTTTACTCAGTTACATTCTCATTGATTTTCGATCACGAGAAATAACAAGACTAAGCTCGAGATTGTTTTCATTTTTACGCAAGCTTAAAACAAAAGAAAACTATGCTTGGGATAGATTCTATTTTTACACAATCTTAAAACTAGCTAAAACTATGCTTGGACCTGGTTTCATTTTTACACAAGCTTGAACTAGAGGAAACTATGCTTGAGGTAGGTGGTTTCATTTTTACACAATCTTGAACCAGAGGAAACTATGCTTGAGGTAGGTGGTTTCATTTTTACACAATATTGAACTATAGAAAACTATGCTTGCGACTTCCCAATGCATTATTCATGGATTCACATGGTTGGTACTTAGCCCCTGACTTAAGAAGCTAGCGGTTCAACTTGAGCATGAAGTCCAATAGTTGTAAGCATCCCCCCCCCCCAACTTCGTTTCATCCAACAACAAAGGAGGATGAAATGAAGCTTCAAATACTATACATAACGAATTACTTGACTCAATCAAGGAGGGGAAAAATCTATTTCATTTTTAACGAGCTTGCCACATAGAAGAAAAACTATGCTCGAGAATATAGGTTCAATCCCTAGACCTCTGTTTCATTTTTTAATGAGATTGACACATAGACAGGAACTATGTTCACTACTTCTGTTTCATTTTTTAACGAGGTTGACACAGAGAAGCAAAACTATCCTCGTAGCTAGTTTCATTTTTTAACGAGCTTGAAATCAGAAAATCATGCTCAAAGATCCTTTTCTTGATCATGGCTTCCAAGAGGACAACACTCTGGAAGGACACCATGTCAAGGGACAAAACTCAAACATGGCTTCCAAGAGGATAATGCTCTGGAAGGACACCATGTTAAGGGACAAAACTCAGACATGGCTTCCAAGATATCTTCACTGGACGGAAGAAAAACACTTTGGAAGGAACACATGTCGAGGGTCGCGACAGGGGTAAGGAGATCAAACTCTAAAATCCCTATCGAGCAGATCACAATGTCAACTACTATATCTGAGTCAAAAGAGCCTGAGATTACAGTGAGAGGCTCATGTTCATCGACAACTGAAGGCATGGGAGACAATGCCACATAATTGACCTGTGGTAGGGGTGATACCAACTGCATATATGAATCGTTTAGGAAGTCATTGAGTTGATGGTCAATTCAGGACCAACAAACGAAAGTTTATCAATAGTCACCACTCTTCCATTGTGCAAGAAATATATCAAACGAAAAAGAGTGGACACAATAGTTTTCATGGCATAGACATAATCTTGCCCAAGGAGAAAACCGAAATCCAAGGGGTCTTGGACTACCATGACGTCAATAAAGACAATGTTCCCTCCCAAAGTGATAGGAAACTGAGGAAGGGTTGCTAAAGGGTGATTGGTTCTTTTGTTAAAATCTAACAGAGTCTGTGTAACTGACATAAGCTAAGGATAACCCAAAGATTTCCAAGCAATAGAGGAAAACATACTAACAGATGAACCTTCGTCTATCAACATCTGAGGAAAATTCTGACCACAAACTTGTACTGTGATCTTGAAAGGAATGTGAGAGGGAAGACAAGGTTCATTCAACACGGACCAATAAAAAAGGATGGCCTCATTACTTGGAGGGGGTTCCACAGGAGAAGGATTAATACCCCCGAGCACGGTAGATTTTGTATCAACGAGAAAAACGTGGGCATAATCAGGTTTACTCTCTATCGAGAGAGTAGGATCAACCGATGATAGGATTAGATCGATCACTTGGGTTACATTCTCCAAGGAGAGAATGGAGTCGATGGGTGGAAACGGATCGACCGCTTGGGTTGCACTCTCTAACATGAGAGTGGGATCGACTGAAGATGGGATCAAATCGACCACTTTGTCAATGTTGGATTTGCTTCACACACACCTAGGATTTATTTTTCATAAGGTTATTCCTTGTTTATTAGTCATAATTATTCATTATCCAGTCTCCTATATTTTAGGGGAGAATTTTCCACTTGGAGAATATTCTCTTTCAGTTGACACTTCAGTTTGACTAGTTGAGTTGAGTTTAGATGTTGCATTGGGATCATCACCATGAAACATTGGGATCATCACCATGCAACATTGGGATCATCACCATGCTAATTCGACCTTTCCTTGGTATCATCACCAGAGTGGCACATTAGCCTTGATTCCCTTAGTTAACTCCTCACTACTCTCTGTTCAGTCAGTTAACTGAAGACTAGTTGACTAGTTAACTCAACTAGGTGGCAATTCACTCATGTAACTGCCTGAGAGACTAGAATAGGTGGCGGTTCACTCTCGTAACTGCTGGTGTGTGTCCATATCACTCTAGACCACCACTATGGTGCATTGGTTCACCTCAAGTCGAACTCATTGAATTATACAAATTATATCATGTGTAAATTATTCAGTATTCACAATGGTTAATGAGAATTCTTCCATTCTTTCTCTCCTTCTTCTTCTTTCTCCAATTCTCTCTGCAATTGTGTGTATTATTGTTTAGCTAGATCTATTCTGTGTAGGTTCAACACATTTAGATGGTATCAGATCCGATGGACTACTAAGAAAAATCTACACCAATTTTTTTTGCAGGTACAAAAGATTGAAGACAACGGAAAGATGAAATTCCAAAAATAATTCATCTTTACACCTTACAACTATTTTGCATGGAAGGAGAAAATATCCATACATCTCTGGTCCAGAGGGTTATACAGGTTAACAATGAATACATATTCGTAGCTGACATCAGCCATAGAAAAATCCAAGTACTTAAATCTCATGGATGAGTCACTCGAAACAAATTGCAGTCTTATTTCTCTCAATCTCCTTTTTCATATATCTTCCTGTAAGACTCCCAATGAACCCTGGACCATATTGGAAGGTATGTTTGGAAAACATGATGAGATTATGGGACACATATTGGAGGTGGATCTGCTCACATTGGATCCAAAAATCTTCGAGAATATCCAAGATTTCTTTACAAAATTCAAGGATTTACTGTCACAACTCAAATCTTGCGGGGTTGATAAATCAAAGGAGGAGAAACAAATGGTTCTCACCATTCTCTCCAAGATTGGTCCTGAATTATCTGTATTCATATCTACATTCCATACTGTCAGATTCACATCTGGAGCCACCTGGAAGATTCCTTCTCTTGAGGACTTTATCGAATCCCTGACACAAGAGCAAACCAAGCTCATCAACATGGGTGCAATCAAAGGCCCAAGGGCGCATGCACTTACTATGCATGATGGCAGCCGCAAATATCAGAAATCTAAATATAAATATAAGAGGAAAGCTCATGCACATACAAAGAAGGAAGGGTACAAAAAGCCCTTCATCAATGCCTCTAGATCCAAAGGAGAAAAGGGAAGAAAAGGAGAGAAATGCACATACTGTCACAAAGGATTCCATTCAGAATCCACATGCATGAAAAAAAAAAAAAGATCTAATGTCTCAAATACTTCAGCAAAACAACCTTGGATATTTCATCCCCAAGGGTGCAAAAAAGAAGAAGCCAAAAGATCCGAATTCCAAGAAATACAATTCTAGCCATGCCTTGATTTCCATCAACTCCTCTCCCGATGCTTGGATTGTAGATTCATGAGCATCACATCACATGGTTTCCTCAGAAGCAGTATATTATTCATTGGATGCATGCAAAGGTCCTCCTATTATGATGGGGGACAACTCTTCTGTCGAAGTCGTCAGCAAAGGAAGGATTGAACTCACCAATGGAAGCTTCGAGAATGTGCTGCATGTTTCCAAACTTTCTGTCAACCTTCTCTCCATATATCATATGAAACATTCTGGCATTGGAAAGAAATTTGTATTCACACCAAATGTTGTGGACATCTACAACATGCAAACCAAGTCTAGGGTTGCTACTGGTGAGGTAAATCATCAGTCTAGATTGTATACATTTTCTGAATTCATTGAACCTGATTCTGCTTTACTGCTTACTCATGATGATGAATGTAGTAGTATATGGCATGGAAGGTTTGGACATTTTAATTTTAGATACATGCAACAACTTAGAAATCACAGACTAGTTGATGGTCTACTAGACATCCATTTATCCAAGGGAGTATGTGGGGGATGTGTTCTCAGGAAACACCCTCAAGAGAAATTCGACAAAGGAAAGTCTTAGCAAGCTTCTGCACCTTTAGATCTGATCCATAGTTTCCTTATGGGTCATTTTCCACATCCATCCATCAACAAAGAAAGGTTTATTCTCATTTTTGTTGATGATTCCCAACGTTTTACTTGGATCTACTTTCTTAGGAAAAAATATGAGGTCTTTCAACACCTCAAAGATTTCAAAGCTTTGGTTGAGACACAGTCTGGAAATAAGATCAAAGTCCTCCGAACTGATAATGGTGGATAGTATGTGAATCATGAGATCCACAATCTTTGCCATGAGGCAGGGATTCAACTGCATCACAAAGTTCCCTATGATCCATGGTCTTATGGTGAGGCTGCTGGAAATCTCTTTTGGGAATCTGCCATGCAGGAGGAGTACAACTCCCTCCTCGAGAACTAGACTTGGGATTTGGTTCCCCTTCCTTCTGGGAGGAAACTTGTCAGATGCAGATGGGTCTACGAGACCAAGAGCATAGCGGATGGAAAAATCAATAGATACAAAGCCAAGCATGTCACCAAAGGCTTTCAGCAGGTTCATGGTATTGACTATGATGAGACCTTCGCTCCAGTAGCAAAGATGGATTCCATACGATTGACACTTACCATTGTGGA
>SNQJ01S0157056.1:0-22112 GCA_010110895.2 Picea sitchensis
TTTGTTCCTGAAGTTCTTGAATCTTGTTGTGAAGGCTTGATCATCGTACTTCTTTTGGGGTTTCTCTTTTGCATTGATCCTTGATTCTTCTTGAGCACAACAAGTCCAAAGTTCTTTAAATGTCGGATACTCCTTCCTTCTATTCATGCTTACAGCAAATGCATACCACGTCTTGGGAAGACCATTGAGTACTATGTTCACCAATTCCTTTTCCGAAATGGTCTCTCTAATAGCTTGTAGTTGATCTCTTAACTGAGAGATCCTCACAAAATATGATTTTATGTTGTCGTCATTATTCATCTTCATGTCACAAAGCTCATTCTTCAGACTCATCACTTGTCCAATGTTTCTGACTGAGAAGAGATTTGTTAGGGCATCGTACATCTTCTTCGATGAGTCAAGATGGGAGTTGTAGAGTATCAAGTGGTCTTTTATAGAATCCACTATGATACTCATGGCATTGATGTCAACATCTTTGAACTCCTCCATAGCTGCAATGTTTTGCGGTTCCTTCTCTTTTCCTTCTTCAAACTCTGGTTTCACGATATCCAGCACTTTATTCTTGGCAAGGATGAGGTCAATCCTTGTCTTCCACGCTCTAAAGTTAGAGGCTCCATCTAACTTTCTCTCAGAATTCATAGAGTTAGTCATGGCTGCTTGGCTTGGTCAACCCTAGATTTGACCATAAATTCAAACTTCACGTCTTGGCTTTCTGAGAGTATCAGGAGATGCGCTAGGCTAGAACACACTGATCTGTCTGGAGATTAGGTCAATCCATTCACTTAAGGTGCCTCAACAAGAGGTTTTGGGTTTATGCAACTGCTCCTGCTAGTAATCCTAGCGGCAGTGTCTTGGAAGCTTCTTCTGCTAGTAACCCTAGCAGCAGTTCCTTAGCGAGCTCAATATCCTAGCGGTTATGTTTCCTTCCAGCGTTTAGACTGAATGAAGGAGGCGTGGGCCCATAACCTGTTAGAATATGAAGGATGTGTGTTAGTTTTACCATTGACAATACCCTTGTCACCCAACCATAAGTTGAAGCCACCCTCCAAGCACCTTAACCTTGACTGAGAATTACTCCGGAAGAAAACCCTAGGCTAGATAGCCAAACAAGGTGTAGCGCATCTTCCTCTAGGGATAGTGCACCAACAATAGCTGATCAGATAGTCCAAACCCTAGCCAAGAGATAGTCCAAGCCAACACCGAAAACTGGTTGCTGCAGCAGCTGCACCTGCAGCTCTCCTCCACACGTGCACACCAAACTGGGAACTGCAATGCGCACCAGTTGCTTCTCTGCAATTCTGAGATGAGATAAATGAGAACTGGTGCCCTGTATTTATAGTAATCTAACAGACTTTACTGGGGCCGACTTCTCCTTCTAGGTTCCTGTCTGTTCAGTATATTATTATTATTTATGGCCGACTTCTTCTCTTGGAGGCTAATAACCTAAGATAAATTATATTCTTGAGCCGACAAGACTTCTAAGGTTATTAGCCAACTCATTAGGGTTTTCTCTTGCTTCCCGAAGTCTTCTATTCTCGTCAGGTTTACACGTCGAGGAAAGTACCTCCTGCAGCTACCATAATATCAACATTTATCTAGCCATAGAGGATTAGGTTTGGAATCATTATTTAAAAATATCTTTATTAGTTGTTCTAGCATTAAAGTCTCCTAGCAAGAGGATATCGCCATCTCTTGTTCCATACATAACACAAGACAAATCCTTCTATGTTAGGGGCCTTAGATTCTTCATTCTCCCAAGTTTCAAGATGAAGTATAATATCAATTTCACTCATATCCAACTTAACATAAGCCCTTTACTCCATACCAAGACACATAGTTCCAAGGGAGGATAGAGAGTGTCCCATATTCCTATTTATTATTATCTTTTTGGTCTTTGTCCCTACTAATAGCTTTTCTATTCCTAATTATTGCTCATTTTCCTTACTTTCTAGCTTCCTTTAACACAAATTAACCTATCTTTATGCTCAATTATTTTACCCAGCCTCTTTGCTTCTGTGATTCAATGAGTTGTCATCATTTATCTTTCATTTTAAGCCAAAAATTATGAGGTGTAAAACTCTTTTGTTCAGTTCATAGTGTCACTCTGCATGAGCTTATTCATTTCATCAATCTTGTTCCTCAAATTAAGATTCTCTATATTATCTTCTTGTTCCTCAAATTAAGATTCTCTATATTATCTTGTTTCTTTTCTTGGCCTTTCCTTTCCATTTCTAAATTAAGATTCTCTATATTATATTGTTTCTTTTCTTGGCCTTTCCTTTCCATTTCTTGTAATCTATTTTCCATTTTGTAATCGTGTATCCATTTCTTAGCTGATTATTCTCGGTGTCAACTCTGCAGTCTTCCAGCTCTCTCTAATGGCGATTGTAAAAACTGCACAGAACTGTCGAGGCCGCGATGATTGGAAGGGATTACCAAAGGAGAAAACAGTAAGCATCAGATCTCCCTCACAGATGGCTAAAGTGGTCTGTGTCACAAATGGGACATCGTTTCTTGGTCTCTGGATTGTCAAACGGTTGCTGCTACAAGGATATTATGTTCGCCTCACTGTGCATACCACAGGTACAAGTAGGTATAATTGGTCATAACTTGATTTTTTATTTTGAGAGTAGGAGCAGATTACATAGCCCTTTTGTTCATTACAACAAAACTTCAGAGAAGCGTGCTATTTTGCTATGAATTCTGATTAAGTTTAAATCTGGCTCTCTGTAACGTTTACCTAGTAGACTGTCCTTTAGATATAATTATCGTTGGGTGTCTACATGTGGTTGTCTGATGAATGTTTTGTCATGTCATGGTCTGCAGAGGAATTGCAGAAGTTGGGAGAGATGGAGGAATCTGTATTGTATTCAAGCAGCAATAGATTGAGCGGTGTAGTAGCAAACGTGGTAACTGATTCTAGTGATACTCTTTGTGAAGCCTTTGCTGGATGTTATGGGGTGTTTCATACATCCTCCTTCATTGATCCCCATGGTGTCTCTGGATATACAGTGAGTGTGTTTAGCTAATATTTTATAGAATAAAATAGAAGATTATACGATCTGGACACAATGAGCTTATAATGATAAAGTGTTGATAATTGGGCAGGAGCATATGGTGCATTTAGAAGTAAAGGGGGCGGAGAACGTAGTGGAAGCATGCTCCCTAACATCTTCTGTGAGACGATGCGTGTTCACATCTTCATTAGCCGCGTGTATTTGGTTACGCCATGGATTCAGTACCGGCTGTGACTCCGTAGTGGACGAGAATTGTTGGAGCGACCAACAACTTTGTAGGGAAAAGAAGGTAAGATTTGTCATGAAGTTTATATTTCCACGTTCGATGCCAATGGATTCCGGGTTTGAATCAATGAAACGCAATGTTAATGAATCGGTTTTCATGCGATATTTTATAAAATATTGCAGCTATGGCTTCCGCTTGGAAAGACCATGTCCGAGAAAGCGGCCTGGAGAGTCGCAGAAGAAAGAGGAGGCGTGCATCTGGTGACCGTTTGCCCCGCCCTCATAACAGGGCCTTCATTTGCTCCGTCCTCCATTGCTTATCTCAAAGGTACGTCTATTCATCACAACAGTCTCTTCCACTAGATTTCTCAAAATAGCAGAAGAATCTATCGCTGTAAACTGATTATATTGCAGGGGGTAGAGAGATGTACGAGAAGAGTCTGTTGGCGACAGTGGACGTAAGAAGGGTAGCAGAGGCTCACGTCTGTTTGTATGAAGAGATGGACACGGGGGCGAGTGGGAGATATATTTGCTTTGATAAACTCATTACAAGGGTGGAGGAAGCAACAGATTTGGCGAAGAAGCTGAACATGGGATTGATTTTTTCTGCGGATGAGGAATCGACTCTCAGAGATGAGTACAGATCATCTCATTGCTTATCTCAAAGGTACGTCTATTCATCACAACAACCTCTTCGACTAGATTTCTCAAAATAGCAGAAGAATCTATCGCTGTAAACCGATTATATTGTAGGGGGTAGAGAGATGTACGAGAAGAGTACGTTGGTGATAGTGGGCGTAAGAAGGGTAGCAGAGGCTCACGTCTGTTTGTATGAAGAGATGGACACGGGGGCGAGTGGGAGATATATTTGCTTTGATAAACTCATTACAAGGGTGGAGGAAGCAACAGATTTGGCGAAGAAGCTGAACATGGGATTGATTTTTTCTGCGGATGAGGAATCGACTCTCAGAGATGAGTACAGATCATCTCATCTTCTTCGATCTTGTCGGATATTGAATGCAAAGTTGGCACGAATAATGGGCCCCACTGTCTCTGTCCTGCGAAACAGTGAGAGCTACTGAAAATGGCTAAAATCTTGGAAACAATGAGAGGTACTGAAAATGGCTAAAATCTTGGAAACAATGAGAGGTACTGAAAATGGCTAAAATCTTATGAACATATACATGTCAGTAGAGGGTAAACCTTACTCACAGGACAAATTTCTCTTTATCAGTGGAATCTTACGTCGAGGAAATCATGATCTGCCATTTGATATTTCAAGTACAACTTATGTTTGAAATTACCTATTTTTAAATTAAAAGTATCCGTTAAGGAAATCATGATCTGCCATTTGATTTTCAAGTACAAATTATGTTTGAAATTACCTATTTTTAAATTAAAAGTCTCAAAATTTTAAGACAAAGTTAGAAAGGATCCTTTAGCGAAAGTGCCTTTATTTTCATTTTAAGACATGCCAAAAAATGATAAAAAATTAGTTTTATAATTAAAGAATTATTTCTATTTATATGTTTTTTAACATATTCATATTCCTTTACCTTTTCAAATAATTTCAATTATAAGGTATACATTTAAATAATTTCATTTAAAGGTACTAAATACTAGTGGAAATTTGAAAAGAATTATGTATTATTTAATGTGGAGAAAGTCAAGGATGTGTTTTTTCTTCAATTATGTTTTTTCAACTATGTTTTTTTCCATGTAATTTATAATTTAACCAACTATTTAACAATATTGATAATAGTTGATTGAGCTAACTTTTTAGGTTCATTTAATGATATTTGTATATAGTGTTCATAGAAAGCTTCTCTAATAAACTCATAAACTCATAGGTATTGATATAAAGATAATCAAATTCCCAATAATATTATGGATAACTAATTGAGCTAACTCATTAAATTATGGTATAAATATGAAAAGATATTGTAATCAATGTTATGATTGGATACTTGTTACATGATTAAGAATCTAGACATGGTATCCCACCAATTTGATATTCATTCCTACAACTTACCAATTTGACTTTAGATGACATTAAGACATTATAATGTGGTAAATTATAGAAATAAGATACTAATTGTGTGAAGAGAAACATTTTACAACGTGAAAGTCTGCGCAAATCTATGTACAACTCTTATGAATTCACTGTCAAAGGATCTCTTTATTATTATTATTATTATGCAAAAGCATAGAGTATACCTTTCATTTGGAAGTCAAACTACAATGACTTTGCATTACTCTTTTCAATATATATATATATATATATATATATATATATATATATATATATATATATGGTGCACGAAGTTTCCAAAACGGGAAGGGTCAGAACGTGGATATGAGTGTCTCCAGAATCCAGCAGGTGCTCTCCCAAAATTTAAGGCTGAAACATGAAGCTGGCAATCCATAAATGCGATCATCGCCCCGCCAACAGCCCAGGAGCGACCTTTGAAGTGAATTCATTTTGTCCGCAGACCATGAGCTACAAGCAAAATACGGAACAAAGGGAGAAAATAAGGGCGAACAAATGGCTAAATGATTTAATTCAAGCATAGGAAAAGTCACCTAAGCCGTGCATCGGCTGTCGTCGTTATCGCCAAGGACCTTAAATTTCACCTCAATCACTCTGACCTAGGAGGAAAGGTGCCTTAGCTTAAGGGATGTCAACGTAAAAAATTTGATCTGTGGGAGGTACAAGAAGAGAATTCAACCCACCCCTCACAAGGTTACATTTCGAGTTGAGAAATTGTGTCTTAGGAGGAAGCTCCACCTCTTAGATGTTTCCTTTGTGGATTTGTTGAGGAAACCACCACCCAAATCAATTTTGGTGTTGGAATACACACCCTGGAAGCCAATTGAAGAGCACCATCCGTGTATTTCATTGTGCCGCAATTCGTATTGGCATACCCGGCAGTCAGATTGTGCAAATCAAGTAAGTGATTAATCGTAATTGAAATAAAGAAATGAGAGGGTTTATGGATACCCATCCCAACATAGGGTCGCCCCTATGACAACATCTTCCTTGAAGATGAATAAGAGGTCAAGAAAAGAGAGCAATAGATCACACCTTCCCCCCTTAATGTTGAACATGGGCCATCTCAAAATAGAACCTTCCCCAAACACCATAGTACTGAACCAACACGATTCCATAACCGAGTAAAGGGGGATTCTAGATGAAATCTAAAAGAGAGAACCATTGAACTAAGCTAGTCAATTGAATGAGCACTAAGGAGCACAATTTATTGATGACATTGAAGTTGCCATACACTAAAGTTCATCCAACAAAAACTAAAGAATGGTCATGCATAATAGAAGGTATGTCCAAGAAGGACAAATATCACAACGTGGAAGACAAGGATCCACACAAACAAGCCAATACACTAAAAGAAGTTAAGAATCATCTGTAGAGTCATCAAAATAGTGGTATAGATATTGTAGACTCAGGAGTAGAAACTACATCAGTTAGCATAGTCTCAAACAAGAAACCATAACATTCTGAGAAGCACTATGATTCACCGCCAAAGCTGGGAAGAAGGTCTTTAATCAATCACCAATCGCTTGTATTTATTGTTGTTTTTTCATCTATGCATTTGCCCCATCTTCATTTCCATTTTGAAGTTTAGATTTCATATTAGAATATATATTAGAATAATACATTAACATACCTGTATACCATACTAAATATACTATTTCAACAAGGGATAGCTAATTTGGTCATTTATCCATGTAAGCTTGTGTGGTTAATGAGACTCAAAAACTTCCATCAACATTTTGTTACTAGAAAGAGGGTCGTCCTTGTATGGTTGATACCTTACATGATTTGCATGATATGATATGCCCACCATCCAAAAAATGAAGAGGAATTGCATGCAAAAGTTCCTGAAACAAATTCAAAACCCAATTTCAAAGATAATTAATCTCCCTTCAAAAGAAAGATACCTTTTGAAACCAAAACCAATCCACATTTTGAAATTGACTTACAGTTTGAAACACGAGCTCCATTGAAGACTAGAGATCAATATACCATACCTTCTAAAGAATTTCAAGCTTTATGAAGGTTAACCTGCAACTACACTTGTCAAATCGACACATTGCCTATTGTTCACGAGTTATATAAGCAAGAACGAGCATGAAGAATTTCAAATCAACAATCGAAATCTATGGAAGAAACTAAGACTTACACATGATACCTGATTGGTTTGATTTCCTAAGCTATTGAAACCATCATGTGACCTTTGGATCAAATTCTAGCTACTCTCTCCATGGACCAATCAAAAATATCTTCATTTGATTTGGAATCATCTTCCACATCAAATTTTGCAAGTAGATCCCTAGAGACAATATGGCCAAAAATCAACCTGCTTGGTTGGTTCCAAATGGATTAAATGTATCAAGTGTAATGCATGTTCTTCCAAAGAATGTTGAAAGATTGTTGCCAAAGTTTAATCCGGATAAAGCCATTTAAAAACTACCACATTAAGAAATTCATGCAAACTATTAGATTGATTAATGTGTAATATGAAGACATAGTATGTCACACATTTCCTTTATATTTTGAAGGCAAGCTAGCTACATGGTATTTCAATTAAATTGTTGGGTCTATTACCAACTAAGAAGTTTTTAAAATTGTCTTTATAACAATGTTTGGTCATGAGAAAACTCCAATGAGACTCTGGTCACAATTATAAAAGACCAAAACAAAAGATAAAGGAATGTTAATAAAATATTTTCCAACCAGAGATTCACCACTGCTTTAACAAACCAGCAACAACCAAGACCAAGATACAATGCCATTTCCTACAACCTGCCTCCACCAGTCAGCTCAGTCATAATATGTAGGAAAGGATACTCTCAAGTTTGGTCTTTGAAATAGCCCAAAGTGCCGGGAAGGAAACGTCAAGTTTGAACCCAAACTTGAGAGCAATGCAACGTACAACGCACAAAAAGTTTTGCAGTGACAAAATCTAGTACTAAATCTAGAGCGAAGAATTCAAGCATGGATATGAATAGTTTTGTACGTGATTCAAAAGATGTCAAATGAAATAATGGACCTATAGAAAAAAGGAGATTGATCTTCTCAACATATGAATTCCAAACCTTTCTAGAAGTCTAAAGTGGTAGTGGTTGCAAAGCCACCGGAAACTATCGTTGTCAATAACATTATAGAATTGGATAACATGGTTATGGAACATATACTTGCAAAGGTCCACAAAGTTCATACTTAGAGAATGTATACGTCTAAAATTCATTAATAATGTCACTGATCACATTTTAATGAGGACACCAATATTCAACCACAAAAGATAGCCATGGAAGAAGTAGAAGAAAGTGAACCCACTTTGGAATTGGTATTATGGGATGGGTTGCCCATGTATGACATGGATGATGAAGCTGAAGAAAAAGAAGTTGTACCAAAGATTCATGCCACACAAGTAAAAGAGAGATTATCTTCTAGGGAGTAAACATAACATTGTATCTACTAATGTTTCCACTTACTCAACTACCAAAACCAAAACTCAAGCTTTCACCTCTTCTATGTATTCTTCTACTCCATCGAATTTAAAATCAATTATATAATAGTAGTCAATGATATGAAGAAGATAACGATAACAGTTTCTGCATTTAGTTTTACTCTTGAATATTTAATAAAGTGGAGAATTGTATAAGTAGCATCAAATGACCTAACCACAATGAAGAAGAAAGCAACACGAATGTGAAAATCAAAAGAGGTGGCAATCTTCAACTCTTCCTTTTCTTTTCAACTTTTAAGATTTCAATCAAAATGTGTGCATTTCTTAATCAACACATGCGCACATTCAAATGGCATGTCTTACTCGATATGTAAAAAGATAAACACAACATCCCTCCAATATGTAACATACAGAGAGAATTTATAATAACACACATTAATAAACAATACTAAATAACTTAAAAGGCATGTCTATTCAACTATGTGACCTTTCAATGTATACTAATACACATCTTCACATGCTATTATAGTCATGTATCTATCATCAATCATATAATTATATTTTTCAATACAAATATTTATCCTATATGGATTTATCATTGTTGTTTGTTAATTACTTTGGTATTTAGAGCCATATGAATCACTTTTGTTCATTACATTTGTATCCAAGCCCAACTTGGGTTGATATTGTGGAAACGTTCTTGCTTGACCTTTGTTCACTTAAATTTTAGAGCTTTTCTAATATTGGCCTTTGGCCTCTTTTTAAATTACCGCTATTTTAGTCATCTATCTATCATCAATCATATAATTATATTTTTCAATACAATTATTTATCCTATATGGATTTCTCATTGTTGTCATATTTATTTTGGATATTTAATATATGAATCACTTTGTTCATTACATTTGTATCCAAGCCCAACTTGGGTTGATATTGTGGAAACACTCTTGCTTGACCTTTGTTCACTTAAATTTTAGAGCTTCTCTAATATTGGCCTTTGGCCTCTTTTTAAATTACCGCTATTATAGTCATCTATCTATCATCAATCATAGAATTATATTTTTCAATACAAATATTTATCCTCAGCATTTCTCATTGTTGTCATATTTATTTTGGATATTTAATATATGAATCACTTTGTTCATTACATTTGTATCCAAGCCCAACTTGAATTGATATTGTGGAAACGCTCTTGCTTGACCTTCGTTCACTTAAATTTTAGAACTTCTCTAATATTGACCTTTGACCTCTTTTTAAATTACCACTAATTTATAGAAAAAAAAGGTTGCACAGCAGGATGAAAGAAACATTGAGAATCACAAAAACAGGGACATCGTTTCACAGCCAAATATCTACTTCATGAGAAAAAGCATAATCTAGGATCGAGACATCTTGGGAGTCATGTTAGAAATGGTGAGTCTCGACAAGGTTGTAAGGAAATCTGTGTAACTGTCAATTATAGTGAAGTAACCACCATTACCACTATTAATCATCCAAAACAAACACACGCCAAAATGAACATATCGTTGGACTCACATACGGTAAATCCATTGCATTGTGTTTGCACAATCATAACCCTAGGTGCATTAAGACACGAAGACATCACATATAGTAATAGGGAGGTGCATGTTGAAGCTCCATTCTCAAACAACAGGAAGCCAAACTGACCATTGCTAAAATTAGTAATTAGACTGTAGTCAAACCTGATCTGCAAGCGACGTGTAAATATTAATCGCAAAATGACGAGCATTACCCATTTTTTTTATGATTGTCAAGGCTCATGCATCGTGCAAAACACAGCACGAAAGTCAAAACACCACATGAAGTCCAGAGCCATCGTAGCTGCGGGTCGTGCCAAAACCCCAAAGGACACAATTCATTACATTTAATCCTCACCATTGGAAATATAAAGGCTATTTCAGAAGGCTACTAGCACTGCAACAAGATATCAAAGTATAAGATGATTTCATTAATTGTGATACAAGTACGATCATATTCCATGATAATTGAACATAATACAATAATAATAATAATAATAATAACTACCTTTGAAGCAACACGCCGACAAAGACACCAAATTGGTGCATGAGACCTCCTTGCCAGGGACAAGGAGTTCCTCCCATCCAACATTTGACCGCAAAGTCTGACGGCTGCACATACCCCACCCTTCCCAGGATTTTAAGTCCCATGAACTTCGGAGGGGAAACACATGTTCCCAACCAATAGGCCCACAGCACCTATCCCAAGCTTCAATTTTCTCAAAAACAGAATTCCAAGAAATGCTACCAAAAGGCACATTTTTACCTTATGGCAAGTCCAAACTGACAAACAAAAGTACATACAGCTTCTTTGACATCCTAAGACTCTGGTGCGTCCAAGTCACACCAAAGCAAACCAAGCATTATCCGAATGATTTAAACATTCATTAGAAGTGTTATTCAATGATGGCACATTCATAAATACAATTATGATACTGAGGGCTTATCCAAAGTGAGGATCCATCTTCAGAGCACGACCTGGTCGAGGAGGTCAACCATTTAAAAGTCTTCTGTGGGTAACGCCTTTCCCGATACCATACAATCTTTTAATGGTTACCTGCCAATACTAAGCTTTTTTCAATTTAGTATGGTTCAGAACTAAATAATGCAATAACACAAATACAAGGGCGGTTGCAGAACCAAGATTACAAGAAGACAATCCATGCAATACAAAGTCATAGCACTTAGAAACCTTCAACCAGAGGAAACCCAACCCTTTACATATTGCCAAGAGAAGAAACCTTCTCCACCGAAAATATTGATGCCAACAAAGGTGGCCCTCAATATGAAACCTCCCAGCGACACACAAGAGGTGCTTCACACTAAGACAGAGAAGGACAAGAAGTAAACAAATCTCAGCTCCAAGTAATGTTAGTGACGATGAATGATCCACAATGGGGGTCATTCACTAATATATACATGATCTAACTCAATGAATAGACATGTCTATTGGCACAATAGTCAGACACTCTACAACTCAATAATACAATTAGTCTTTACATAATATTAATTGTCTTTACACAAGAGGTCGACTTAAAATTTCACAATACAATTAGGGTTTTACAATAGTCTCAATCTTTGAAAATAAAGCAAGGGGTCTCACACACATCATCTAGTGATCTGCCACTAGGGAAGGTGTCCACATGTTTCACCACAGTGGACGTGCTACTTCAAATGTATCAATCATAATCTAAATCTTATAGGAGTAAGAATAGAATCAATCAAGTCAACCAATCTAAGTCTATAGGAGTACAACAGAGAGACCATCTCAAGTCATCTCAACTTAGGCCAGAGGAGCACGACAAGAGACAAACACAAGCCATCTCAACTCAGTCCAAAAGAATACGACTCACCTATCACATAGGCGTTTTCACAAATCATCTCAACTCTTCACCCAGAGAGGGAGTAATATCTAGAGAATGTCTCTCAAAAGGAAGTTTAATCATCAATATAAAATAAGGAATTATCACAATACAATCAAAGTTGGAAAATCAGGGACAACTTACTTTTATAAATAGTATACACAACAACAATAAGAGACACTTACTAAACCACTGTAATTGAAGGTCCATATATTGCTACTGGATGATCTCTCAATATAGTAGAGAGGGAAGTTGAATGTAAAACCAAATCACCAAATCACAAAAATTTGTCACACAAATCAAAAACCAATGCACATTTTGAAACATTGGAATGTCAATTCAACTCATTTCCAAAGGAATAACAGGGATCACAATCGAAGAAATTTTACAAACACCAAAGGTAAATTCAAATGTAGGGATGGAATGACCCTTTCACAATGTGACAAATTTGTTCAACACTTGAAGATCATACTATTTCATTTCTTCAACAATGACAACATCAAGAACAAAGAATACTGGTAAAGCATTATAAGTAAGAATAAAGATAGTGATGGTATTATGTTTCGAGGGAAAGTATCATCATAATATCATATGAATATCAAAGAATCTATATACACTACCATCGAATATGGTATCATTTAAATAAGATATCCAAATGAAGGCATAGGTTTGTCATTATAGAATATGACATCATCATAACACCAGAATATCCAAAGTCATGAGAAACATAACAATTTGAAGAAGAAGAAACCATATGTTTTATTCTCATGAGGAATATGATGATTTTCCAGAAATTAAAAGTCTATATCGAACAGAAGAATTGTTTGGCTACTATCATAGAGTTGCAGAATAAATGGCAGTTCTTTCCAACGACCAAGAAGGAAGTTTCATTTGAACTTGAACTATAAACAATGCATCAACAAGAAAGGCAAAGTCCGGATCAAGAAGTCAACCATGTTGTCTCTTGGGAAAGTCTCCTTTCTCCAACAAGGGAAACCCAAACCCATTGGCCAAGAGAAATAAACCCTCCACCATACTGTGGGAAACAGTTCCAAAGAAGACAAGCAGGAAAAGATAAACAAAATTTGAGAGAATGAGATGAGGATGAACAGATCCACAAATAGAATGGCCCACACATATAATTTATAGACATCTATTACAAGAACATTGTACAACACTAGTATATATACACACTAGGGATGGACCAAAATCTCTTCAAGCAATAAGCAAATTAGGGTTTTAAGAATAGTCTTGTTCTCATAGCATAATCTCACATATCCCTATGTTTCACTAGGGGACAAGTCCACGTGTCAACCACAATGGCATGCCTCAAAGGACAACCCAACCAACCAGAGAGTTCAACCGAGAGCCATCCAAACCCTAGTCCAAGTCCATAGGAGCACATAGCCCATTCCAAAACAACCTCATTCCAAAGGAGCAACAACAAGAGACAAGCCCTGTCTGAGAGTGTCCCCACCATCATAGGTTTCTGATCATTCAACTGCCCAAAGAGGAGTACCATTTGTAAGGAGAACATGTCCTAGTTGCATCATCAACACTCCTAACTAGAGGCCTCCACGCTGCCCTCACGGAAGTACTCCTGCTGAACTTTATTCCTAGTGTTATCAGGAAGACATTTGGCTTGCCTGGGAAAGGATACCGCTTCCTAACAGATTCTGGGCAGGTGAAGGGGAGCTTGATTCACAGCTGCTTGTCGAAACACGGATTGAAACTTCTGCAGTTTAGTTATCAGAATGGATAACGTATCCATAATCTTCATGTCCAAATAAATATAGTTGTTTATGTTACACTGTCGCTGGACTCCGCCAATATAATGTAATGTAATATGTTTCATAGAGATTTGTAAAGCAGTTTAGCTCTCATGTCTTAGTTCGCCATGGCATCCCAGTAAAACAGTGTCTAGGTGTTTTTCCAATTACCTGCTATTCCTCGTCTGAATACTTGCATATATCCCTCTAATTCTGCCAAGTCTACACCGAGGCATATTCTAATCCATAACCAATTATGCTCAGAATATCTCAATATCGTTGTTTCACTCATGGTCATAAGTTGTGTATGTCTCAATCAATTAAGTAAACTCACTAAGTACACTTCATTGTATTAGTATATAATGTCCGTGTTAACTGATACATCAATGATCCATCAACTTCTTAACGATAGATCATCTTCACTCCATCGGAAAAGACTCTCTCGCTTCTCGTGATTCATCACTATCGATGTATGTAGTTTTATACCATCCCTAATTCTTCAATATCTCAATTGTGTATTTAACTTAGAAAAATCTCTCATCAGCCTTCCCACACTTTCTATCCCAAGAAGTAGTATCATACCAAGGTCCTTCACTAAACAAAGCCATGCACGCTTTGCATTCAACAATAAGGCTTGTTGAACCGCTGAGGAATAAGTCATCACCATATTCCAAAACAAAGTAACCTCGCTGTACCAAATGCCAGGTATACAGGTCAGATCAACAACACCCCTACGAAGCCCAAATTGATCAAGTATCCATCAATCTTCCCATACCATGCACGAGGGTGTCTCATTAGTCCATACAAGGTTTCTTCAATCACAGACATGAGACTTCCTCAATGTATCAATGTAATCCATTTGGTTGCTCGATGTAAAACTTCTTCCTCAATTTCTCCAATGACAAAGGTTGTCTCTCAATATCCATCCGACAGGTCTCCAACCCATGGATACGACAAGGGCAATAATCATATAGATGGAAGTGTATCGGTCAATGTGATACAAATGTTCACTACAATCTGTTCCCTCCACCCGAGAGAATCCTTTAGCCACAAATCTTGCCTTGTATTTATCGACGCTTTCGTCTGCTACATGTTTAATCTTATAGATCCACTGGAAGTCACCATACTCCCTCTTTTCGACCAACAATATCCTTGCCATGACGGACCCGATACCTGGTCATGGCATCTCTTGGCAAACCCATAGCTTCCAAAGGCTCCTGATAATGCTGCTCATAATGCAAACATACAGTTCTAAAATATCCTGTATCTCTTTAAATTTGAATGTACCACAAGGAGCCGTACGTCCGATTCACCTCCCTGCCAGAACCGGTTTGTTCACAGTACTCTTTCCGCCTACCGGAAATGTCTCTGGGAACATCAACCAGAGCTACGTGATCAACGGACTGCCACCGTCCCTAAACTACTGGGATGTATAGCTGCATTGTCTCTTCCTGCCAACCCATCCCGAGATCTTCCAGATCCTGAAGGCCATCTCCTGCGACATCTCCTCACCTCATTTTGTCTATGACCAGGGATGTACATCCGGTATGCCTTCAAAGACTCAATCTACCCCACAAATGTACCCTTCGCCAGCGGGTCTAGTCTCTTTCCTTTGGGTAATATTGAATGGCACTGACACCCAACATCCTCAGAGTGTCCAACCCTGCCACACCCCTCGTGAAAAGCTTCTTCGAGGGTCACGCTTCTTCAATCTTATGGGACCTTGTGTTCGAATCTATTACGCTTGTCATGGATGCCTCTTCCTACATAATCATAGGCGTGATTTCAAGATCATGTATCATTGCTCTGTCACTGGATCTTCTCTTCCTCCTTGCAACCCCATTTTGCTGAGGGCTATAAGTAATCCGCGGTAATTCCTCTTGATCCCCAATACGTAAATCATTGAAACTCGAGTCGCATTCCATTATCTTATTCAAAGATTCGGATTTTCCCGCCACCCCAACTCAGCCTAGTGTCTGAAATCACAAGGACTCCATCCTGGTCTCAAGAAGTAAAATCCACTGAGAGGATCGATGAAGAGCACATAGTACGAATATCTGCTCAAGGAAGCAACAAACATGGGTCCACAAACCGATACTAAGTCCAAGATCCCCTGATTCATTGTCAAAGACCTCGACATTCTTGCCAAGACTAATAACCCTACAAACGCATCATCCTTGATATGCATTCTCTAGGCGCTTCCATCACCATCTACCCAGTGTGGAAAGACTCATAATGTAAATGAGCAGCTCCCAGTGTCATACCTCGCTCAAGTTGATAGTATCATGTAACAGGTCCTAGACTGGTCTGATAGTCAACATGTATAATTTGTTTTATCGAACACCAATTACTCGGGAAAAATTCATACGTGATTTCTTGTGTCATGTAAGAACTTTTCCTTCAAAGAAATTAAACTTTTATCCTTTATCCTCTAAGGCAGAATTGGAGACAAGGTTCCTTTTCATCTTAGGTACATATAGTACCTCACTTTAACTGAAGAGGTATGTCGGTCTTATTGGCTAAGAAGACCAACTCCCTTCACAACAGGAAGATCTGTATATCACCAAGTACAACATGTGATGAGACTCTTTTCTACAAGATTTGTGGGTGATGTTCTCGTATCCAACGGCCCTGGCACCAAGTATCAACGTTCCGTCATCAGTTTAGGAAATCAGACATGAGTGTTGAAATGAAGAAGAACGTACGAGGTATTGTTGTCTTCCTTTCCTGTAGGACAATTTCCTGCAATGTGTCTACTATACTTGTCACATCTATAACATTGAATCTTTGATATGTCTTCTTTGTTCATGACCTCGAGTTGTTGAAGTTTTCTGTCATTGAATGCTTTGTTGAAACTTTGGCTTTCTTTCTCGGTTTTCTTGCATGAGAAGCAAGGGCTGATTGTCATCATGATGGGAGTATTCTACTCCTCTAGCTATAAGTCTGATTATTTCCGAAAGTGCAATCACCATAGACGATCAAACAGAGGTAAGTCTTTTCTTCCACTGGTACTTTGAATGAATGGTTCTCAATGGTTTGGACGAGCATTGAGAGTAATCATGATAAATTCTCTGTCTGTTTTCCAATGGCACGAACTAATCTGATCTCTAAATCTTCATGAAGAAGGTAGGTGGTATCAGTCTTAGTCATCTGATTTTGAAGCTATGTGTTTCATCAAAAGCTTTTGTTAAAGCAGCTACTTCAACATCTTTCTGAATGCACTGCATTAGATGTAGTAGATGATCTCTTATTGAGTAGATGATATCTTCCTAGCTTTGACATCATCTATCTTCCATTTAGCCTTCTCTTCATCGGTTGTTGTTGTTGATAGAGTTATTCTATCAATTACCAGGGTCACCTTTCTTAGAGTGAGGGAATCTTTGACTTCTAGAGTCGGGTTGCTTGATCCTATCGCCTAATCTTTCCACTAAAGTTAGGTGTCTCTGCTGTTTGTAAATTTTCAAATCCCTAACGGTTATATTAGAAATCTCCTAGTTTAAAACTCTAACGATTTTTCAAGAGGAAGTTCTTCTGAGGTTTCTGCAGCACTTATGTCTACCAACAAGAAGCCCTAGAGAATCGAAAGAACCCCAATGAGCCAGGACAATTCCTCCCAACTAATTCTCGGCAGTAAAATCGAAATCTCTCAGAACCCTAGAAACCTTAGGGTCTAAAATCCAAACTTCTTCAATTTTCAATCTAAAAGTTCCGTGACTGGGACCAGGCCCATCATTCAAGTAGCTAAATTTAGCCCAACGCCTCATGTGTTCCATTTAAAACCATTGACATGAAAAGGTTAAGGACGCTTTTGCAGCTGCAACAAAGAAGGTGACAATAGGTTGGAAAGGTACCGAGTAGCTTGTGAAACGGCTCCTAAAGAACAATCGCCTCCTAAACCATGTTGAATTTTCTCTAATGTGATCTGCCACATTGCTCTTCAGCTCTAGCACATGAACCTGAACCACAAACAATGCAACAACACAAAATAGCTACACGAAACCAAGACCACAACAACAACCAACACATCAATGCCATCTCGGAAAACCTTCCAAACAAGGAAACCCAAACAAACCCCTACCATACGTCATTATAGGCCAACCCAAAACCCAAGACAATAGACGCCCACTTAATCACAGCTGACAACTATATAACCCACTCAACCTCCACAGGTCGCGGAGAGAATTAGATGAATAAGACGGATGATCCACAATGGACTATCGACAATATATACATGACCTAACTCAATGAATAGACATGTCCATTGGCACAATAGGGCCAACTTGAACCATAACCCAATAATAATGACAGCCCTTTACATAATATTAATTGTCTCTACACAGTAGGGGTCAATTTGTACCCTCACAATACAAAATTAGGTTTTAGGAATCAGTCTTACCTTTTAACAACAGCAGGGTCCTTCACACATCCTCTAGCAGCCCCTGCTTACTGAGGAGTCCACATGTGCTCAACCAAGGGACGCCACTCAAACATATCAACTCAACCAAACCATAGAGCCAACCGGAGCCATCCCAAGTCAACTCACAACTAAGTCCATAGAGTACCTAATGAAGACCATCCCAAGTCATCCCCAACTCAAGTAGAAGAACACAAGAGACCCTCAACACAGAAGTCATCTCAACTCAACCCAGAGGAGTATGACTCACCCATCGCATGGGCATTCTCACAGATTGTCTCAACTCAATCCAGAGTAGAGTATGATTGGGAGAATGTCTCATGAAGTTGTAATCATCACCACACCATGATGAAATTACTCTACTGTAAATCATCGTACAACATGACACATAGGACCTCACAACTAGAAAGCATGATCATAACTACAAACAAGAACACAAATATCATGTTGAATGCCATATTAAAAAAACTATATTCAAATTAATGCTTTAGTATTCGAGTTTGTCTCATGTTGTGGTTTCCTAGTCCCAACTTATATAATAGAGATAGCACACAATACTGGGAAAAACAATTGAAAAGGGGTACATCTTTCTAGAGAGGCTCTGTTGGTTTCTACATCAAGTAAATCTCTTCTACTCTGTCTGTTCTGCTCTGGTGTCTTTTCAAAGGATGTTCCTTCAAAGATACCCGATGGGTCTAACCTTAAAAGAATAAGTTGAGGAAACCTTTGGATTTGGCCCAATGAGTTTTGAGCAAGAGTTGATGGCCTGATGTATATGAATTCTCTTAAGTAAACCAAGGTGGTCCTTCAAAGGGAAATTGTAATAAGGTATCCAAGCAAGTGGAAAAGAAGATGGTACAGACAAAGAAAGATCCACTCCCGCAATAATGCTACATAAGCAGATGGGTATGAGACACCTCAAAGTCTTTGGTTATGCATGTACTTTTAAGCAGGGATCTTCTTCAGTTATTCTATGTCTAATCAGAGCCATCACAACTTGGTTACTAACTAGTTTTATCACATGGAAATTCTTAGCAATTGGATCGTTTCACTTCAATAGGAAGTTGGGAGGTTTCCGTTCAAGTTCATTTCTGATGATAGTGGTGGACTAATCTCACTATTACCAGTTGAAATAATACTACTAATTATATTTTGTTTGTATATATTTGTCTTTGATGCAGTGCATCTATCTTGTATATATTTCACTCTTTGAACCCCAATGAGTCATTTTTTGTTTGTATATTATTGTGTATTGTGGTTGATAAATGTTAACATCTTACAACCTTTTCTATGAAGAAATGTTTAACTACTTGAACATCTAGTGACTGCAATTTTACATTTTAAAAGAAAATAATGGATTGTTTGCAACCATAAAAACAAATATATCACTATAACATTTTCCTTTAAGGAAATGCTTAACTACTTTGAAAAACATAAACAAACATAATTGGCACCAGTAAAATTTTAATAAATGCAATGAACTATTTTTAGACTAGAAACATATACATTCTCAATCTGTTTTCTAATATTTCCTGGTTACACTGCATATCAATAATAATGCACAGACAACCTAAATGATTTTAACATAATAGGCTTCTTAAAATGGAACTTAAATTAAATGAAAAAAATCCCATGATAGGAAGGTGATATGAAATATAAATATTCCCAATGAATCAAAACTGAGCATTGGCGAAACTACCAATTCTAATAAGTATAAACATAAAAAAGATATAGAAATTACTTAACACAACCTATATGATTTTGACATTCAATTTCACCACTGAGAAGAAATCAAACACGATTGTATTGCAGTCGTACAATTCCATTGGTAAACAATTGTAAGCAATCAAACATTGTATCTTCTAAACACCCGTAGATCTTGTAACTTTAAAAATTAAAATTCCTGTAACTTAAAAAAGTGACTATGCTTTTATTTCCTCGGCATTTCTGACTTGCCGAATGGCCCCTTTTGCAATATAACTTGTATCCAGCGCAGAACTCATATTTTTAGTACGCAGCAACTTCCAAATAAAAAAATAGAAGTCCCCAGCCATGGCTACAAAGTCGGTAATGGCAAACACAAATCACGCACGATAAGACTGACACGTCATATTTCAGCTTTGATTTGATGAAACGCAATCATAAATAAGTCCTTAGCATGTCCTTTAAATAGTCGTTATGCACATTTGTACTCCCAACTTGGAACCACAACCAGAAAACATGTCTCCCGAACAAAAATCTAAACAAACACCAAGCCCTCGCCAATAAAAAACAAAACTGAATCAGCAGAAGTGGCAAAACTAAATACATTCCTCATATTTCTTTTTATCTCTTTAAACACATCAAAGAAGAAGAAGGAACAATCACCTGACACCATCGTATAGTTCTTTTCTGATTAATTACTATATTTGTCTTAATTACAATTTGGAACAGTTTTTATACGGAACAGCTCTGCAGAGTGCAATCACGATGTCATCAAACAGTTCCCACATGTTAATTATTGCCTCTTCCAAACGTTACCTTAACCCAAAACCTTTCTCGGCCCCAAGTCCCGAAAATAATGTCTTTTCTTCCAAAGTACTATTCTCACCCTATCAATACTTTACGCTGAAACGTTCATCCATTATCATATTTCACAACCCCTAAATTGGGAATAATCAGTAAAATTTACTGTTTAGGCAGCATCAGTCTGAAATGGATTTGGAATTTCATCAGTTCCATCAGTTGGAGCAACAAGCATGACTGCAGTTCCTCTGCAAACCTGTCAAATATGATACTGTTATGACTTTTAGTTGAACCAAGGCTGACAAAAAAATTTAGTTCACAGATTCGTTTGATACAAAAAAGTACACAATCGACTGATTAGCAACAAAGAATGTGTCCATTGAACCTAGATTCATTTTATACTTGGTTTTTCCAATAAACCTCTAGTAACATCTACCTTCTAAGGACCCTCCATATCAACAATACATATTCCAACCACATGGGGGCTAATAGGACTGAGTCTCACCTCCCTTTTTGAAGAGGCACCGTTCCTACCAGAAACCCTAAAGGGTTTCTTGCAGTTCAATACTGTTAGATTTTAGGGTAATTTTAAAATCAGCAGTCTCTTTTAATTTCAAAGCTAAAACACCTTAGATCTGAAACATAAACAACATATAGAGATAGATCTATAACAGGCAGTGACAGTAGAAAAGGACAAACATAGATCATAAATAATAGATCTCAGATCTTAAAACCATAACAGCAGATCTAGAAGAAACAGTAACGGCAGATTAGACAATGCTCATTCAATGAAACAATACCATAGTAAACTCAGACTATATGCAATAAACTCAGATCTCAAACATTTATGAAAAGCTCCTCTAAGAGTAACAGTAGATCTATATTACTTAGTTCTGAACCAAACAGTGAAGCTAAGATCTTCTAAGTGTAACAACAGATCTATGTAACTGAGCAGTAAATAAAGAACACAATTTATAGGTCTATGCAATGCATATTCTTATAAAGCAAAACTCAGATCTGAAACAGATAGGAAACATACCTGGTACCTACCTTACCTCTGAAGATAGCACAAGACCACAAAAGGTGTAAATCCTTGTTTGTTATGCTCAGTTAAAGGTTCAGTTCATGGATCTTCAATAAGATCTTTTATGCCAAAGATAGGAGGAATTTTCTTGCCACCGAGTCAATAGGTTAAGGGAATAAAACCACTACAGAAAAGAGATCAAACCCTTACAAACAAAACCTTTCACAAGGAGACTTTCAGATCTGGGAACACTGCTCTGAATATAAACC
>SNQJ01S0157057.1:0-19439 GCA_010110895.2 Picea sitchensis
TTCTACAATCAATTTGGCCAAGAATCCTATATTCCATGATCAAACTAAGCACATTAACACAAAGTATCACTTAATTCTATATCATGTAGAGGCCAAGACTATTCACTTGAGATATTGTTCCACAAATGAGAAAATTTAGACATCTTCACCAAAGCGCTTGGAAGAGAAAAGTTTGAAAAGTTCAAAATGATGCTTGGACTCACAAACACCCCTTTGGATTAAGGGGGGGGAATGTTGAATACCTAATCCTCATGATTATGGTAGCTTGTAAATAATTTTGTAAACAACATTTAACAAAAATATGAAGAATCGTAGGTGATTATGAAGAGTCATTCAAACCTCTTCGAAAATGAAACCAAAGATAAATTTGTATTGTATTTATGATAATCTCATGTTAATGCAAATTGCCGAGTTACTTATTCCCTACCCATACTTCCCTACCCACCTAAAAGTACCACATGTTTCTCATGCATAATTCTTTAATTTAAAATTATGATTTAATATGCCTTTTACTTTTACTGACCTACTTCTCACGTACCTTTCCTTTCCTTTTTTAAGTTAAATTCACATGGGTATGTGCATATAATAATTTCCTTTTTAATAAATAAAAGTATTTAAACAAAAGTGTGTTTACTTTAATTTACATGTTTCTAGTTCATACTTGTTTTATTTTTCTCTATTTTTCGGTACTTTTGCACATTAAAACCAAGTCTATTGTGCTCATGAATTTTCTTTCTATTTAAATGGATGCACTTTTATTTATAAGAACAAGTGTTGTATGGCAGCGCAGTCCTTAGAATTTCTAGCATTACATAACACTATATCTCTGTTGGAATTTCTAGAAAATAGCATTGAAAAATATTAGAATTTCTAGATTACATAACACTATATCTCTGTTGGAATTTCTAGATTGTATAGCACTTTATCTCATCAGATGAAGATATATCCATCAATTTCTAGATTGAATAGCACTTTATTTCAGATTTCATAGCGAAATAGACATGTATAACATATATGCTTATGATCTTTATTAGGAAGCAAGCCAGGTTCTTTTGGATACGAAATATTGCAGACTGTAGCAAGTGTTGTGCTTTTACTGAGTTTTGCTTTTATTTATGATAACATTTTCTACATGCTCTATGTTTACAATTTCTTATAATTACATCTATTCAACACCAACCGTATTCGGCATCACCCAGACCCAAACATTGATGGTTTTCTATAGGAATATTTTCACTAGCTAGAATCTAACAATTTTTCCATTTGGTACTGATCAGGATCGTGCAATGCATTGTCATGAGGAACATTCTCAGCAACACCTTTGTTTATACCAATGGTCTCATTAGCAGGTTTCCATCCACGTACCAGTTTCGCAATGAAGTTGTCGATGAAGTATCTACGGATGGATATCCAAATGAATATTCAGAGGAGGTACATGAAACAACATTCTTTCTTGTCTCCTGGTGTGCACATGACAGATGTTGGAAGGGCAACAAGCTTTATACCCTGAATAAGGCAACCGAATAAACATGCTATTCTTGAGCATATTTACAAGTAAAAATTAATCAAACAATTACATAAATTCCAAGTAAATAAAAATGAAAATTACATGAATATTCAGAGGAAATGAAACAACATTTTTTTTGTCTCCTACTCTGGGCATGACAGATGTTGCGGGTTGGGTGAAATCTGTAAACTATTTATACCCATCACATTGAGGGGAAGGATGCAACAAAAGCTTCTTTGCAGACAATCTTTGAGATGTTGCAACCAGACAATTTTCGATGAATTGAATGCTCTTGCTTGTGGGTCTTTTATTTTATTCAGGGCAGTGAGCTTTATACCCTGAAGAAGGACGCCAAGTGATCATGTGATTGACAAGACATGCAGTTTATTTATAAAAGGAAAATATTTCAATATTGAGAATATCATAGCTACTGCAAATCTTTTGTGCATTTTGTAGTTGCTTTTAAGAGAGAGAGAGATTGTAAAATGGATCTGGGTTAGAACCAAAAGGAGCATAAGAGAAACGTTAAAGTGGAAAAGGAGGTGGAGAAATGGTTAGAAACCAGTAGATGTGAAAGTTGCTTGGGATGAAGATGAGACCAAGTATCCAAAGAGCATGAATTAGGTGGTTGAGTCAAGATTTGGCACTAATCCGATAATATTCAAGTGAGATATCATTAAAATTCAAAAGAGCTAACGAAATCAAATAGAGATTCAGAGAGGCTTTACAAAGAGGAAGAGAGAAATATCAATAAGATAGGAAAGGCACTGTTAGGTCGTACTTCTGAATCGTAGCATCGATAGTGCTTAGTTTAGCTCAAATGAATTCCTATCTCCCATGACATGTTCTTATGGCAATTATAGCATTGAAAGTCTAGCCAAAGTTACTCAGGGTCAAAATGGCGCAGTCAAAGAAGCAGATCCATATGGCAAGCTATAGTTTGAGTTCTGAAAAGTTGATCAGAGCATGTGAGTGTTTCGATATAAGGCTCCTTATTATAAGTTGTTGTTACTCTGCCATTGCGGGGCCGACCATTACAAGAATAGAATAATCCATTCTGATCAAGTTTCAGAAAGGTCGGACTGAATCTATGTCCCATTACTATAAAATTCTTCTAAACATAATATAAGGATTTTAATAAATCAAAAGGAAAGTTCCAAGCCTTGATGTACATAGGATTGTTCTTTCATTGTTTAAAAACATAACTGTATTTTCATGCCAAGAGCGAATAATCTTTTTAAAGTTTTCCAATTACAACAACAGAACTTGACAGAGAATAATAATACCTGTTTGCATGCATTCTCATGTGTATTGTAATATCTGGATCAGGACCACCATTTAGAGCCCAATTCACAGCTTCTTCCACAACATGGCTAGGCAAAATGATGACTTTCATCAGCTCACGAAATAAATTAGGCCTGGAACTTGGTAGTCTTGGATTTCCAAGCAACCTTAAAGCATCATCTTTCATGCCAGGATGTATATTCTTCAAGAAAAACTAAATTGCAGTAGTATCTGTGGTACCCTGGAACCTGAGACATGAATAATAGGTTGAATAGTATCATCAATACCTTACTTCAGATGGAAAAAACAGATATATAGACAAACCAAAGAATTCATGGTTTTGCTGTCAGGTGGAAAGCACATATATATTCAAAACATGCCACAGACCTTGCCAAACAATAGGCTCTTTCCATTCTCTCCAGTCCTCACAGAGAACACCAATTCGTGTTGGCCTTTGAAAATCATAAATTCTCATAACAAGATGCATTTTATACTTGCCTACACAACCATTCTTTAGCCAAAGTAGTTTTATCTCTTTTAGACTAAATGAATGATAAGCATAAACAATGTATTCCCCAAAGTGGAGTTTTTCCCTGAAAAGCAAGAAGAAATTTCAGAACATAAATCACTTGCAACCATTCTCAGGTTCCTTCTAACCAATTGCTTTATGCATTGTTCTCTATAATAAATGGCATTATTGTTGCTTTTTGGTAGTGGTGTTTGTCCATAGTGTAGGACAGATCTAGATATCTCTGTAAATCTACGTTGGTTGAAGTCACATGGACCAGTTTTCATACTTTAAACTCTATTTCCAATTGAAATCAAAAGCTTTTTAATAATTTGAACTATGAAGCTTGAAAAAAATCACTTACTTGTTTTCACCTAAAATTAAAGATCGGTTCAATAAAAGACTCAATGCATCTGAAGTTAGTATTCTGTACATCTCTACCAAATCCAACATCAGATGTTCTCCCAAACACAAAATTTTGTCTGCAAAACTATTCCCGGGAAAGTTCTCTAATTCTTGTTGCACCTGCCACAAGAACTAAAAGGTGTAAAGGTCTTTCCTATTCAGCTACAAAGAATATTTTCATTGGATCACAAGAGTGCTTATATTTAAAACATACCATCCATTAAACATCATTGTACTGCTCCATAAATTATATTTTAAATCCACAATAAATGATTAATTGTGTTCCAATTATAAAATGTTTCCAATATTATGCCATGCCAATGAGATGCTAAACCATGAAATATTCATGTGACTGATCTAACTTCCAGATTAGAATAGGCATATGAGACCATAAATGTTACCACCATAAAATTGCCATGAAGATCCACAATTGTGTTCCATTTGTGAAGGAAGTGCTGGCATCATAACATAACAAATGAGGTGAAACATGAGATCTTCCCCTTAGATGTGTGCATGAAAAAGATAAGTAGATTTTAAAAAATTATATGTTTGCTTTCTCAAAGTTATTCTAATGTGAAATTTCCGGATCTCCAAATCACCATATATCATAAGTTTCAAATAGATTCACAATTTAATAAAGTGCTCATTGCCAAATCACCATATATCATAAGTTTCAAATAGATTCACAATTCAAGAAAGTGTTCATTAGATCATATATTGCATCTATGAAATTAATATCAATCTGAAAAGAGATTTAGTGTTTAGCACCATGTAAAACATGATATTTAGATGATTTAACCTATTGATTCAAGTCTGTTTATGAAACAATGATCCTACCAGAAATAAGGCTTGGTGTATGATTGCCATGAAACATGGATATTTCAGCAAATTAGATCAAGTTTAAGCCAATTTATTAAGCCTCATAAGACCAGTATCTGTGCACATGCTAGATTGGTTTGCTGTCCCAAAAACAAAACTTAAACATGGATAATTCCAACATATGAGAAGTTAGGAAGTGTGACATTAGATGCAAGACATTATCACATTGGAGTTTATTTCCTAGGAGATTAGCTGCTAACTACCCAGATTGGGCTTCAGTCAATTTCAAGGCTCAACCCCGCAAATTCCTTGTTGCAAAGAGGCATGATCAGCCTGAGGATTAAATGACATGATCCACTCTCACGGTTTAGCACTTGTTATGTTGCAGGTATCTTGGGCATTGCATTAGCTATGCAGTGGTGGCTTTAGTGTTTCTAGGGGCAGCTGTTACTCACCATTTATCTATTGTGAGTCTATCGGCTGCAAGGAGAGATAACTTGGAGAGCGTTGTGATTTGTCCAAGGGAGGGATTTAGAAGGAAAATCCCCAACAGTTCATCAAGTTTCTCTGAAGGCTGTGAATTAAGTGCAAAGCATAACCATAGTTTTTAGGTTGTGCATATTGAAACTGCTATTGAATCTATCTGTAGAAGTAATGTGCAAGGTGAAATTGATGGTGGGGCAGCTTGGAATGGTATGGCACATGATGGAAATGAAGATTCTCAAGAGGACGTAAATAGTGTGAAGAGCTTGGATAGTGGAAGGCCAAGTTTGGCATTGCACAATAGTTCTTGCCTTTCCACTGCCCTCAAGTCTGATAATGGAATAACTTTAATGGATCAACAACAGGAAATACAATGTTCAGAATGCAACAAGCATCCTATAGTTGGCTCAAATAATGGAATAGAAAGTCGAGGGTTTGAGTGAAATACATCAGGAGGGGACTTTGGGGATAATCAACAAATGTTGGATTTGACTATAGCAAGGGTTTTTTTGGGAAAGATTCATGATCCAAGGAATATTTCAATGCTAATACTGAAAACCAAGGCAAGGCGAACATGAATAAACCAATCTTTTGCAGGATTAATGGATTGGTCCTTATTTTGTTGTGATGCTAAAGGAAAAGGGCATTGACCCAATAATTCTAGCACCACTGCAGAGAGCCAGTCTGGATGCATATAGAGATCACAAAGATAATATAGAAGATGTAACAATTGATTCCAAATACGACGTAAAATGTTTTGAACTAAATTTCATTGTCAGAGGAGCTAAGAAGGGGATTTGAAAAATGGATTCAAACTATTCATTTTGTAGTGTGATAGTTTGCAGGCACTCTAGAACAAGCAACTATTGTTGCTATATTTTGGCAACTACAATGGACTTGTACAACCTCCAAGCCTCCAAGCGTGCCCATGTTGTCGCACATGTGGCACACAAGGTAAGCCAAGGTTTCGAACATGTGATCTCACATAACTGTTGTTGCTATATTTCACACACATATTGTAAAGTAATAAATGCAACCCATGGGCAGGCAAGCATTCATATTTTTTTGCAGAAAATTCCCACTCTTAATTGCATTTCTATTATTTTTATTTTAGGTTTTGTTATTTTGAGTACTTGGTATAAATTTCAGCTTCATAAGCGATGAATTATATGCTATTAGAACTAATATAATATTGTGTGTGTTTGTTGTGCAGTTTGAATTTGAATTTCCAGTATGCCTTTAATCTCTGGTTTTTGTTCGATCATGGATTTCATTCTTTCACTTCAATGTGGAACATATGGAAATGGCATATAAGCCTAGAAAGGTGAAGAATGATTGTTGTTTATGATTTCCTTTCAATTTCAACTTTCAAATCTTTCTAGTATTGAGGGGTAGTCCTTATGTTTTTATTTTCATTTGAGGTTTGTGAATGCATACATGAATAGCTGAAGAATAGTTCATACATACATGAATATATAAACAATACATATACATACACACTAAGAGAATGCATAGTTGAATGAGTTTACTAGTTGGTATATGGTCTTTCTTGGTGAGACAATGTGTTTGAGGGTGAGGGAGAGTTTAAACTTGAAGAAGAATAAGTAATTTTTCTCTTTGTGATTTGTAGAATTCTTGAAAGCTGAATGTTTGATGCACTCCGAGGTTGCACTAGTACTAGAGAGAATACTTGAGTAGCTTAGGAAAATCACCAATGATCTCTCATCTCAATTGTCACAGTGAGAACATTTGTCTTGTTCAAATAAAATTACTTTTTCCTATCTTCCCTCTTCCCTTCTCTACATAGTAACTATATTTAAGATGAATTCAGTGATAAATTTTATGAAGGAATATGGGTATGTAAGTATACAAGTACATTTGTTAGGGTAACTAACCTTTATTTTTAATAAAACAATTTGAGGCAACAAATTCATTTAACAACAGAATAACAAGTGAACCAAGAATAAACATAATCCACAATACACTTAAAATGATGGAGAAAACAACGATGTTCATACGGCATACACCTAAAAGATATATCATTTCACATATAAATCCAAGTATAATAGCAACATAACATGCTAATACCAAGAATACTACAACACTCACATGATAATGCCCACCCAAAAATATTATATTACCCTATCATGGATGACCCATACAGTGATTCATGGACTATATTTAAATCTGTAATAAAAATGACAGAAGACTAAATAGAAATGGCATACTCATAGACCATATTTAATCCTGTCATAAAAAATATGATAGAGAGGACTAAATGGAAATGCATGCATACTCACATTTGCATAGTTTTCTTGCCCTGCAGATTGCTTGCTATTGCCCGAGAATCCCTACAATTTTTTTTTATCTTTGAGAGGACCCGTTTATCTGGTTATGGTTGGAGGCCACTTAGAATCTTAGATAATATCAAATTTCAAATTGGAGTGGGGGAGTTATTTTCAGTTGGATTCCTTATCTCAGGTTTATACTTTTGAGACTAGGATTTAAAGAATGTCATTTTGACACTGGTTTTGACACTAGGGTTTAAAGACCGTCATTTTGACACTTTGGTTTACAAAAGTTTTGAAACAATCTTCGCCCATCTCTGTCTTAAAAAATTTAATGCTTAGTATTTTGATATCTGTTTGCAATTTTATGGTTTTGATTCGTGCAATTCCATTTTTCTTTCTATATGTATCATTGAAAGTTGGTATAAATGACAACCCTGGAATCCTTAATTCCTAAAAAAATCAACTGCCTCATCTGATCACAGATCTTCACCGCCGTTTTTGGCAACCAAGTATGATGGCATTCTATGTTTATATAAACCATAAAATATTTGTAAATTTTAAACCATCAACAACAGATATGCCTTTCTGTAGAAGAAAGGCATTCTGTTGTCTTAACTATTTTTAATCATTGATTTTCCCAACAACAGATATGCCTTTCTGTAGAAGAAGGCATTCTGTTTTCTTAACTATTTTTAATCATTGATTTTCCAATTTTCTGAAAAATGGGAGCAATGGAACTATGCCATACATACTAATTCGAAAGTTTTCTAAAGGATCGGGCCGTTTTTAAGAAACTTATGCACAGTAAATTGCTAAATTAGAACTTATGCAATGGATGGGCAATAGGAAGAAATTGCTTAGAAATCATAATATACTTTTAAACTGCTAATTGCAATATCCCTTTTAGTATTATAAGTAATGGGAGGTGTGACTTACCTGGATTGAAGAAGACTGAAAGGCCAAAATCAGTGGCCTTCAAAGGCGAGTTTTCATCCTTGCTGAGAAACAGAAAATTCTCTGGCTTGAGATCACGGTGTATGACACGCATTGAATGGCAAGTGTGCACCACCTTAACCATGGTTCTGCATAGTGAAGCAGCTGCTCTCTCTTAACCATGGTTCTGCGTAGTGAAGCAGTTGCTCTCTCACTGTAATGGCCGTTGGCAATAATTATATCAAAGAGCTCCCCACCAGCACAGAGCTCCATGACCAAATTTACAGAATGATTATCCTCAATAGCACCCTTCAGCTCCATTATGTTTGGCTATCCAGTCAGATGGTACATGATCTGGATCTCCCTCCTGACATCCTCTATATCGTCATTGCGAATTAATTTCCTCCTTGCAATGGATTTGCAGGCATATTTTTGAAGGGTTTTCTTGTGGGTGCAGATGTATGTGACCCCAAACTGCCCTCTTCCTAATTCTTTTCCAATAGTGTATTGGTACCTCACATCCTCCATTGGCTTGCCTAGGATTCGTCCTTTCTCCTGTTGTCTTTCTGTGCAGGATTTTGAGGAAGAAGGACGTCGATGTGTAAGTGTAGCAGCATCGTGGGGGCTTACACGAATATTAGTCTGAGGCCTTCCCTGCTCAAGGTTGCTTGGTTTTCTGAGATGGTTTCCCATTGATTGTAATGATACCCAGATGTGCGATTTTGAGTGGGAATTGCAATGCAAAACGGTGAGTGAGAATACCAGAAAAGGATGTCACATGCATACGATTTTACGATTTTGAAGATAAGTGGTGACATCCGAACACGACTAGCACATGCACAGCTGTGGTTAGTTAATTAATTACAAATTAGATTAAAAGTGACATTAATTACACACAAATTAGTTACATCCAAATTAACCCAAATACATGTCAATCAGATCCAAATTTGTTGGCCGCCACCTATATACCATGCTGCGCTCCACGTAACGGTTGACTGGCGACATAGGCAACGTATACAGGGGACTCAGAAATAGACAAACACAGATTTTCTCTTCGCATCTTGCTCCTGGCATCGGGCTCTGAATCGTATTCTTCGACTGCTCATTGTCGTTGTCGTACAAAGTAGTTCTAAGGCCTACTGTAACTGTTGAAAGGTTTCTGGTGGAAGGAGGAACTATTATAGCAACCTCCAGGCTCTGCAGACTCAAGAAAGGAAGGACAAACTCAAGAAAGGAAGGACCTGAAGCTGAGGACCTGTTCTTGAATGTCAAGACACGTCAATCTCACAGCTCCCTTGGACAGAATCCATCACAAGATCCGAAGAATGGTTTCTCCCGGGCCCTATCAGCCAGATAAAGAGGAATTAGGAAACCTAGCCGCCCGTTGAAAATACCCGGTCGGGAGATGAACTTCAGTATCCACCGGTCTATGCATATGGATGCCGAGAATCGGTCAATTGAGCGACAGGCACACAAAAGAGACACCAAGATGGAGCCATGAAGCAGTTTTCTTGCCATGAAGCAGCTTAAGAAAGTAGTTTCTCTAGGGCTCCACCTAACACGGGACGACACAGGACAACACAGGGAAGGGGACATCCACAGAGACACCATAGCCACTGGAACTTAAGCAGAAAGAACGAGACGACCCTCTCCCGGTTGTTCGATCCCCGATAAGGTAAACCTGCCATTCCCAATTATTATGCGTTCTTCCTTGCCTTTCCTTTTCTTCTCTCTGACACAACAAACTGATTCCATTCGAGGGATGAGAGGGAAAACTCCCAAACAAGAGCCCCAATAGTAATGGTGTGTCCGAAAAAGATACAGTTTACTCAACCATTGCCTTTGGGTTCCGAACTCCTTATGGGGAAGGAGCGCAACAACTGATGAATCCGTGCCTGGGACTGGATTGGGCTCTTGTAAGGAAACTTTCGTAGGATCAGATGTCCTGAGACCAGGTGTTTCATGTCCCAAGGTCCCCAGTTTCAACGAGATTGCCCTCAGATTTTAGCAGGAGCAGGCCGAGATCCTAAAATCAATTAAGCTGGACTGGATTACCTTACCAACTAATTTACCACGATGAGGATGTATAATGAATAGTTCTTCCCGGGATCAATTTTCATTGAGAAATCAATTTTTTCATTATTATTTATATAAGGGGTGGGGTGTGATAAAGACCAGCCATCCATTCTAAGGCTTCTAACTTTTGTTCCCATCTGTTTCCAGGCATACTCGAACAACGGCTGGGTAGCTTGGGTAGCTTGAGCGAAGCGGCTGGGATAAGGAGGTGGACCTGGGATAAGGAGGTGGACGAGGTCCATTTTCAATATTATAAGCCCAACCAAGCTCGGGATGAAGGATGACCAGGCGCAGTAAAGGAGGCCTTACAATTGCCAGTCGAGTCTGGGCTTTGTTGGTGATTCGTAGGCCCTATTCTAGATAATGTGTGTGTACCATATTCTCTATCACTACTATAGAGCAGGGCAGGGGGAATCTATGGCCGCTACTTATTATAATCTGTATTGCCATTTTAATTGGGAATTACAGTTCATATGTAATTCTTATGTGTGTATTTACTTGCAGGTATGGAGAGAGATATCATGCAGGTATGGAGAGAGACATCATGCATAAGATGGCTATATTTATCTGGAGCAGCTTACAATGCAGATCTGCATGTCTACCTGATCTCTGCATGTCTACCTGATCTTTTCCGTAGGGAAATGAAAAATGCCAGTTTATTATTTCTGTAATGTTACAGGGTTCGTTAGTTTCGAGGCTTCATTCAAAGGTTTCACGAGCTCACGTTGGTCCTTCTCACTTGCAATGCAAAGTTTATGCTTCTTAAATTGATTTCAAACTCTATATTCTTTACTAAATTAAAAGAAAGAATTTTTTTTTTCTTATTTCTGTAATGTTACATGGTATTACAGTTTCTTATTTCTGTAATGTTACAGGGTATTACACGGTTCGTTAGTTTCGAGGCTTCATTCAAAGGTTTCAGGAGCTCAGATTGGTCTTTTCCACTTGCAATGCAAAGTTTATGCTTCTTAAATTGATTTCAAACTCTATATTCTTTACTGAATTTACTGAATTAAAAGAAAGATTTTTTTTTTTAATATAATAAAATATCATGATAAGAATTTTATATTTTTTACTAAATTAAAAGAAAGAAAAAAAATTTTCTTTACTAAATTAAAAAGAATAAAAAATAAAATATCATGACAAGTATGAGAAAAAAATAGTATTTATGATAGCATAAACATACTACTACAATAACAATGAATAAAACATAAACATATATTGAAATAGTAAGGTTTATTTTGAAATATTAAAATAGCAAGGTTTATTTTGAAATAGTAAAAACTTATAGGTATTTCAACCTTACCAAACAACCACAGATAGGTGAAGGACTATACAATAGTGAAGGAGTGACTATACAACAGTGATACAACAGTGATAGTGATGACTAAACGAGTAATAAACCAAGAGAGGAATCTATGTGTTGTTCATAGGTGAAGGACTATACAATAGTGAAGGAGTGACTATACAACAGTGATAGTGATGACTAAACGAGTAATAAACCAAGAGAGGAATCTATGTGTTGTTCAGTGATAGTGATGACTAAACGAGTAATAAACCAAGAGAGGAATCTATGTGTTGTTCATATGATGGAGGTGGTGGTGGGTGTCCAATAATACCAAAATTCACCGCTAATTCACCGCATAAAAGGACACTTATCCAAACTTACCTTTTGGACTTACCCTTTCAATTGTCATTGTGACTTGAGATGTTTCATAATTATTCAACAACTCAATGTTGTTTAGCAACCCAATGCTCAATGTTGTTTAATAACCCAATGGACAGAAGATATGCCAAAAATATGTCCAATGTTGTTTAACAATCCAATGGACAGAAGATATGTCAAAAATATTAATGAAGATATGCCAAAAATATTAATGTAAGTTTGGTTATAGAATATTTGCATAATGCCTTTATTGTATGTGAACTTCAAACCTATGATATATGAAAGTATATGTAAAGGCATAAAATAAATTCTGCAAAACCTATAATACTATGTAAAAGCATAAAATAAACTGTGCAAAACCTATGATACAGGAAAATATATGTAAAATCATAAAACAAATTCTACAATAAGACGTGCACTATGATATTATGTAAAAGCATAAAATAAATTATGCAAAACCTAAAAACATAAAACAAATTCTACAATAAAACGTGCACTATGATACTATGTAAAAGCATAAAATAAATTGTGCAAAACCTATGATACAGGAAAGTATAGTATATGTAAAAGCATAAAACAAATTCTGCGATAAGACGTGCAGATTATTATCCAATAGACTTTCTCATAAAATAAAATAAAATGTTAAAAAAAATGATTATTTTTTTTCTTCTATGTAGACCTCCCTTTAGAGTAAAAAAATAAAAAAGAAAAAAAACTGAAATAAAGGAAAAAAAGGAAAAAACACTTTTTGCTAAACTCAGGATTAAATCCGTAGGAGGCAAAAAGCTGTTTATTACAACATTTCCCTTGTCCCATGCCATCAACACTCGTCATGAAGTCAGGAATTTCAGATTCCCACTCTTTAGCTCTTTATTACAACCTTTTGACTGCTTCAACGTAGGTCAAGGCTTCAGGGACCTATCAAGCCGTCAGTGGTCCCTCAGTGCTCATTCAGCTCACCTTGCCTTGTAGGACAAAACTACAGTATTTGATCATAAATCTTAATTACCGCGTCTTTCATAATTGCCGTGTCTTTCATACAAAAGGGGATAAAGAACAAATGACAATGATTATTATTAATCAGCCTAGGAGGGCTTTAAGCTCCCAGCTAGGGAGGGCTTCAAGCTCCCAGCCTTGCCCTTTGGTTAAAAACGGGCGGCCAGCTGGGGCATACAATACGGATTGTGTTCGTATTACTCCCTTCTTCTTCTCTTTCATTAAGATTTATTCTTGTTGTTCTGGTAAGTCTTTAGATTTTGGTCAATCTTTTGATACTACTTCTGGTCAATCTTCTACTTCTGGTCAATCTTTGGATTCTGGTGGTGGGTATGATAGTAATAGATTTACATGATTATTATAGTACTAAATCCACCCAACATTAATGTAACGTGCACGGAACGTATTGATATTGAGATGCTTACTTCGTGGGGATATTTGATCGTTAACTCAGTGGTAGAGACCTCTATTGTAAATAAAGCCCACCCCGATAGAAATATATTGGTTATATGTGATAACAGTGTTAATACATGGTGTGTTATGGATGATTTTGTTCAAAACAAGGAGTCGGATCCTTGTTTTGAAACTGTACCAACAGTTAAAATTGTATCGGGAGATACATGAGCTTCGTATTATATCTAGACAAAGATACACACAGATGCATGGATCTGTACCTTGGTGAAATCAATCCATTTGATTAATGATTGATTAGATGGAGCGGTTGTTTCTCCTTCTCTTTAGTTTACCGACTAAAGTCGCCTATAGAGCCACTTTTGGGCTCACCGAGAGACGTAATCTAATAGGACCCACCCCCCCAACCCCCCTTTAGAGTAAAAAAATAAAAAAGAAAAAAAAAGGAAAAAACACTTTTTGCTAAACTCAGGATTAAATCCGTAGGAGGCAAAAAGTTGTTTATTACAACCTTTCCCTTGTCCCATGCCATCAACACTCGTCATGAAGTCAGGAATCTCAGATTCCCACTCTTTAGCTCTTTATTACAACCTTTTGACTGCTTCAACGTAGGTCAAGGCTTCAGGGACCTATCAAGCCGTCATCGGTCCCTCAATGCTCATTCATCTCACCTTGCCTTGTAGGACAGAACTATAGTATTTGATCATAAATCTTAATTACCGTGTCTTTCATAATTGCCGTGTCTTTCATACAAAAGGGGATAAAGAACAAATGACAGTGATTATTATTAATCAGCCTAGGAGGGCTTTAAGATCCCAGCTAGGGAGGGCTTCAAGCTCCCAGCCTTGCCCTTTGGTTAAAAACGGGCGGCCAGCCGGGGCATACAATACGGATTGTGTTCGTATTACTCCCTTCTTCTTCTCTTTCATTAAGATTTATTCTTGTTGTTCTGGTAAGTCTTTAGATTCTTGTCAATCTTTTGATACTACTTCTGGTCAATCTTTTGGTCAATCTTCTACTTCTACTAACTCTTTGGATTCTGGTGGTGGGTATGATAGTAATAGATTTACATGATTATTATAGTACTAAATCCACCCAACATTAATGTAACGTGCACGGAACGTATTGATATTGAGATGCTTACTTCACGGAGATATTTGATCGTTAACTCAGTGGTAGAGACCTCTATTGTAAATAAAGCCCACCCCGACAGAAATATATTGGTTATACGTGATAACAGTGTTAATACATGGTGTGTTATGGATGATTTTGTTCAAAACAAGGATCCATATGTAGAACTATGACCAAATTATTATCCAATAGGCTTTCCCATAAAGTAAAATAAAATGTTAAAAAAATGATCATTTTCTTTCTCCTATGTAAAACTATGACGTGCAAATTATTATCCAATAGGTTTTCTCATAAAAGAAAATAAAATATTAAAAAAAATGATCATTTTCTTTCTCCTATGTAGAACTATGTAGAAATTGAAAAACATACAAAATACATTTGGTCAAAAACAAATTAATTGAAAGTTAATGCTAAAGTGAACTCTAGAGTCCTAGTACTTTTATTTAAATGAATGCACTTTTATCACCATAAATATTATTTCTAAATGACATGCACATGGTGTATATTTCATTTAGGGATGAGGAATCTCAACTAGTACTAATGGTGATACCATAGTCACCCCAACACTTGTATATGTATATTCTCATGGAAGGGAACCAATACATTATGAGTGAGGTCATGTTCGCTCCAAATAATTTATCGTCAGTGATATACTAGTGGTTTACTGGGGAATAAGGAATTCATGCCCTTATTATGTGCTCCTTTATTCATCCTCATAGGTGGCTTTCATGGCCTATTATTACGACATTGTGCAACCTCCCAAGTGAGGACATGTCCTCTCCAACCCTATTCTACATGGAGGGAATTTCTAGTAGGTAGAAAAAACCTCCACCCCTCCTTGTGGTACACATGTCACACTCTCTTCATAAAATCTCCGATCGAATGTAGGCTTTGCTAGTAAGGTCAACCCTTGTTCCTCCACACATCTAAGAATATAACATGAAATAACATTGTCTAAATAACCAAAGTTTATCATAATCACATATTCATATAATAACATTTACATTGAGACATTTTTATCTCTTGACTCCATCTCACAACTATATTTCACAACTCATTCTCAAATTCCATAGGCCTATAGGTATTTCTCTAGTCACAATTGGGAGGTCATTAGTAATATCATCGTATATAACAATCCAATCTCACAAATAATCCAGTCATTAATCAATTTCATGAGTCTATATATTTCATAAGCTTTTGTTATTCAATCATCATTATATCAATATCATAAATAAATACACAAAGTTATAACACATAATTATATATTAGTGATTCTCAACATATTCATAAATCATATTCAATCAAACCATCATATGGTGATAGGCAATCATATCATATCATTATAGGGTTTTAAAATGACATAAAGGTACATTCATCAAATTATACTTGGTTTCTCAAGCATATAAATTGCTCCAAATAAGTAATAATAAGTATATTCAAAATGAGGCATTACATCTTCCAATGACCTTTGTATACAAATTATCAATAAAATATTAATAAACAAGCAGGGTTGCGGAGCAACAAGTCCCTGTGAAGAAGATGGAAACACTTTGATTTCAAAGATAGCCAACAAGTCCCAAGTCTCTTCGCGAAGAGAGAAGAAGCACATCGAATAACATTGACTTAGTTCAATAGATTACTGTAGTACTCTATAATGGACTCAACATAATAAAAATGGAAACACATCAATTTTAACTTGGGATTTATTCAGGGCTTGCTCGAGTTTTAATTAATCCTTCTCTATGTTCTTATGAGGATAAGATCAATCTATGGTACATGGTGTGTCACATGGTCTATGGTACATTCCTACATGAATAGAATTTGTAACAATATGTCGATTCAATGACACATGTTTTGGATTCAAACATGTCTCATAGGTTTAATGATAGATTGAATGGTCACATATCCTAATCTAAGTTTGGACATGGTGTGTCTTCAGGAGGGACAACTTTATCACACACTGAGCATTTTGTGATGCTTTAGCCGAAGATAGCACTATAATTTTTGAGGGAATAAGCAAATTTCCTCAATTCACTCCATCATCATCTCCTAGGAAATCTAAGGTTATGAGATACAAGTGCGAGGTTGGAACAAATAACTTTTCACTTGGCACATGGGTGTGAATAGGTCTCAGTGAATAAATTAGAGAGAGCTCCATTGTCATCCATGCACCACTCATCATCTAAAAATTGCATTTCTAAGTTTTTCTTCGCTTTCATCCACATTCCACCTTTTTTTTCACCAGTTGTCGAGATTTCATCCACATTCCATCTTTTTTTTCACCAGTTGTTGAGATTGAATAAGACATTCCACTTTTCTTTCACTTGCTGTCGATATTGCATAAGAAGAACATTTCTCTTTTCTTTCACTCGCTGTCGATATTTCATGCTAAGAAAGAAAGATAGTGTTGGAAGATTGGTTGTTGTCATTGATGTCAACCTTAGCCATTGGATTTTGGACCCCACAGTTGATTGAAGTATATAGACATGAAGGAAATTACACATGCAGATACAACACCCATGGATGGATAATATAAGTCATGTCGCTTCTGATGGTATGTGGTACGTCATGTGGATCCTCACGATTGAGGAGAAATGAATTTTTGAAGATGATAATGTGAATTGAAGCAAAAACGACATGTCATCCCTAATGTTAAAAGGAAGTGACATAAAGGGTATAAATACGTCTTATTATACATTCATTTTTCAATACACACAAGTTTATTAATGAACAAGGAGATGTAAGTTGAATTTATGAGGAAATATGAAGTAAATAAGGTTGAATTTCAAGGGAGGATGAAGTCTTTTGGTGATGTGTTCTAAGGTATTTTATTTACAAGTCATCTTACCATTTTCTCTATAACTTTGTTTCTAGAACGATTCAGATGATGAAATTCAGAGGATATTGAGAATACATACCTAGGTATATTTTGTAACAATTTCATCTCTTTATTCACTATAATTTTGGAGATACACTTTGTGGAAGATAGGGTTTTGACTAGTCCTGATGCTAGTCATAAACATGCATTCTGGGTAAAACAATCATAACGTCTTCAAAGAGAATCCAAATAAAGTGAGACCAACTGAATTGGAAAGAGTACGAGCTTTAGTTTCCTTTGTAATAATTTCGGAATATGATGTTAAATATTGAGCGCAGGGAATTCTATACAAGTTATCTCTCCTGAATAAACCAAAATTGAATAAGGTCTACCATTTTCTCTATAACTCCTTTTCTGGGAGGATTCAAGGAGTGAAACTTGGAGGAGTTTCAGAGAATACATTGAGTAATATTATCTACAGGATCAGAGTATTCAAAGAAGTGAATATTTGCAGAATTTGAATAAGTCTCAAGAAGCATTATTAGGTTCTATGTGATGGTTGGTTGATGGTGATAATTTAATGTAAATTTTTATTATCTCTCATATATTCTTGTGTGGAAGGAAGGGGAAAGGATGGAGAGGTCAATTCTATCTTGATATTGGGGGATTGTATCTTCCTTTTGGAGGTTTATCCCTCCCTTTATCTTTGGAAGTTGTAGCTACCTTTGGAAGTCATTACTTCCTTTGAACAATAATACATGATTACTTTGTATATACTATGCATGGTGTATTGGTGTATCTCTTATACTATTCTTCATTGTTCATTGGATAGTCTTCATTTTGATTGGATATAAATTGAATACATGATATAATTGAAGTACAAGTTCAAAAATACTAATTTTTTTTAATACTGATTCACCCCCCCCTCCTAGTATTTCCAACAATTGGGATCAGAGCAAGTTGCCTTCAGAACAGTTTAATCACTAGAAGGAAAATCTTAAGCAGAGATGGATGACCATGAGCACATTCCAAATGGGATTCAATGATTTGATGGAAGCAATTATGCATACTAGAGTGATAGAGTGAAAACTTACCTAACAACTTTGGGAGTATACATTTGGTACTCAGTTGTAAATGGCTATGTAATCCCAAAGAATGCTCCAACCAATCCAAATGAGAAGAATCTTATGAGTTGTAATTCAAAATCCATACATGTTATTCTAGGAGCATTGGCACCAACCATTTCTAGCAAAGTGATGGGATGAAACACTACTAAAGAAGTATGGGAAAAACTCAAGAGTATCTATGAAGGTGATCCAAAAGTTAAGCAGGTCAAGCTTCAATGACATAGAGTAGAATTTGAAAATTTGAAGATGGATGAAAAGGAAGATATTGCAGCCTATTTTCTTAGAGTTGATGAAGTTGTTAATGCTATCATAGGATTAGGTGAAGATATCAATGAATCCTTAGTTGCACAAAAAGTGTTGAGATCACTTCTCTTGAAGTATGATGCTAAGGTCTCCTCCATTGAAGAAACTAGGGACTTGACCAAAATGACAATGGATGAATTACATGGGTCTCTTATAGCATATGAAATAAGAACAAGTACAGAAAGTGACCAGCGAAACAATGAAGCATCCTTTAAAGCCATAAATAAGACAAAAGACAAGGATAATGACCTTGATGAAGAAATAAAAAATTTCGTAAGAAGACTCCAGAAGGGAACTGACATATACAAAGGTAAGTCTTCTCTCAAATGCTTTAACTGTGGTAGAATAGGACGTATTGCTGAAAAATGCTACTATAAAAAGAGAAGTCTCAACAATAAAAAGAGATTCTACTCCAAGGATGATGACATCTCCTCAGATGAGAGTAATGAAGAAGATAATGATGGAGGAGAAGTCCTCTTCATAACCCAAGAAACCCATGATGATGATCACAAGAGTTCTAAAGAAGAAGAGATCATTTTTGAAGAAGATTCAAATGAAGAAACAAACCTTGATTCCTTTTGGGGATACAAAAAAAAATGTAGAGAGTGAACAAGAAGATGAGAATCTTGAAAAGTTGAAGCATGTTGAAACTGAAAATAACAAGCTTAGAAACACAAACAT
>SNQJ01S0157057.1:19449-41654 GCA_010110895.2 Picea sitchensis
GAACAAAAAACATGTTTTTTTGTTCACCAAGAAGACCTTATAGCCCTTTTGAATTATCGTTATTATAGAAAACTTGTCGCAACATCCGTAAAATGAAATATATTTATAGATTTTACAACATAGTGGGTAACCGTTAGGGTGGGGAAAACCTAGTGTCCACAACGTCGCAAGTGCGACGAATAATTGACCAACGTCACAAGTGAGATGAAAATTTGACATCGTCGCAAGAGAGACATCATATGAACGTCATCGCAAGAGAAATGTTTTTAGTAGTACATCGTAAGAGTGACATTATCAGGTAGTATGGAGAAAAAAAAAATGCCTCTATTTTTCGACAGTATGGCCAATTTTGTCCATAACGTCGCAATTTTTCCAATATGTACTAGTGATAAGAACATATAAATTTCATGGTAATTCATTATAACAATACTAAGGTGTCTTGCTTGAGAACAAGAATAAGAAATATCTCATAGAGGAGATGTTAGGTCATATTGAAATTAAGTACAATAAGCATTTATATTAATAGTACATGATACTAAGTATTCATTTGTTCCTAACATTAATAAAATCTAAATGATTGCAATACTTAAGAAACATTAATAAAATATGAAACATGATATGCAAACTTGGAGTCTGGCTATTGTTCCTCTTGAGTTTTTTTTCTTCTGAGACAAGTATTCTTTCCAACCTAGAGAGTGTGTTGTTCCTCTGAATGTATTAGATCTGAGATCTTTTTGGCTCTATGAATGCTTCTTGGACAAAGATCCCTTCTATTTCCAGAGATGTAGATCTGCAGTATTTTCTTTTTATTGTTTCTCCTACTCCATGTTAAAGTGTCTATAAGATCCAAAAATCAAACTCTTCATCCTTTGACTCCTTCTCTTCAATATTTGGTTCCATAATTTTTTCATTTGTTCTTTGTAAGGATGATGTCAATTCTTGTCTTCCATGCTCTACCAAGAGACCATGCTTCTGCTGTGCCACTCTGATTTTATGGAGGAAGTCATGATTTTCCTTGACTTTGACCTTGCCTAGTCTTTTGAATTTGACCAGTCTTTTGAATTTGACTAGTTAAACATTGACTTTGAATAATCAAACATTGACTTTAATCAGTCAAACATTGACTTTGACCCAAAAATTCAACTTTGACATTTTTTATGGTTGAGGGCACCAAGAGATGTGTTGGGTTAGGGCACACTAGGATATCCAAGAATCATGCCAAATTCTTCCCTTAAAGTGCTTGAACAATTAGGTTAGGGTTTGTTGTTTCTGCAAGATCAGAAACCCTAGCTGCAATTGCAATTTTGATACAACGAGCTTGACATAGATCTAGAGATATTCCTTCCAATGGTTAGAATGTTCTAAAGGTGGCATGGGCCCATAACCTATTAGAATATTGTGATCGTTTCACCATAGACAATGCTACACCATTATCACCCAACCATAGGCACAAAGCCACCCCCGAGCACCTTAACCTTTGCTAGATATAATGATTATGGGAATCAACACTACAACCAATAGATAAACCATGAGAGCTCACCTTCTCCAAGGTAGTGCACAATTAAGATTACCAAAAAGGTTGAACAAGAGGGTGTTGCACCATTGTAGTTGATGTTCCTCCTCTTCCAGACTTGCTCACTACTTCTACTGCTAATGTACTTCTAAGATATGCGCACCAACTGAGTGAGTGTGTGTTTTTAAAAATGAGCTAAATCATCTTCTATTTATACTAATCTAGCTAGGTGAACATGTGTCTCTTCAAGTAGGGTCGACTTGTCCTTTTCTGCATATAATACTTCTATATTACTTATTTTGTTGGTTAACTTGTCTTCCAGGGTTTTCACACATCTATTTAGGTTTTCTCTTGCTTCCAGAATATTACATTCTAATCAAAGGTTTGAATAAGAGTGTGTTGCACCACTACAATTGTTGTTGGTCCTCTTCCAGACTTGTGCACTACTTTTGTTGTTACTGCACTTCTAAGATATTGCACCAACTGAGTGAGTGTGTGTTTTTCCAAATGAGCTAAAGAACCTTCTATTTATACTAATCTGGCCAGGTGAACAGGTGTCTCTTCAAGCATGGTCGACATGTCATTTTCTGCATATAATATTTCAATATTACTTATTATGCTGAGTCAACTTGTCTTCCAGGGTTTTCACACATTTGTTTAGGTTTTTTCTTTCTTCCAGAATATTCTATTCTAGCCAAAGGTTTATCCATGGAGGTTAATACCTCCCGCATCTACCAAAACATCAACACATTGGACCTATTACAATCTTGAATATGCAACCTAGGAGCATGAAGATGTTATGTGGGAGGAGTACCCACATCTTTTTGAATATTTTTAGATTTTACATGTGTATATAATGCACTAATCACAATGCATAAATAAGGGGGAGGGGAATGTGATAACACTGTTATAACCCTATAATTTATAGGATCATCTGGTGACTGGAAAATTTCCACTATTGATGTTTGTTATCTTGCAAATAATATTTCATTCATGCAAATTATTTTCAAAAGAAATAGAAAAGAAAAGAAAGAAAAAGAATAAAGAGGGCATTGAAGAAAAAATGAACAAATCCCCATGCAATAACAATGACTTGATCCATACTGTTTAAACATGGTCGAGTCCTTTTGAATTGATGTTGATAGAATTAGTGAATAAACATGGTTAAATTTGATCAAACTGTCTAATCTTGGTCAAATAACCCTAGGGTAGAGTAATCTCTTAGTCCAACATTTTAATCTGAGCTAAAGGTGTAGGTAGGTAGGATATGACATAGGCTAAGCCAACTTTTCTTTCAAAAAAGTTTGAATGGTGTTCGAAGAAAATGTATGATTTTGATGTTTTAGGTGCTTTCCTAACCCCATGGTGAAAAAAGCAAGGGAAGCAGCTCAAAAAACTCATAAAAAGCACTAAGCCTAAGTTCTGATGCATATATTAAATTGCACCTGGAGATTAAAGTTGGTACAAAGATATACGACTGAGTTGTTGGCTCACAGATCTACGACTAAGATGAGATTTCGGACCCCCTTGACTGTTCTACCTTTAGCGGTGACGAGGGGTTCTGAAATGGCGATCAAATTGTGCGCTCAGATCTACAGCCTTCCCGATAGCATGCATATGGATGGTCCACGGGAGATTCTGGACCCCTTGACCGTTCTATTTTTAATGGTGGGGGGGGGGGGGTCTGATATGATGGATAAAGAGCGCACTTATATCAACGGCTGATCTAGCGACACTCAGATCAACGATCAACACCAAATTTCGGACCCCCCCCCAAGCTTCTTACCTTTAACGTCAGGGGGGGGTCTGAAATGAAATAGTTTCTTGGCAGGCCCCATCCCTACGTGGCATCAACTCATTGTGTCATACCTCCTCTGCTCCAAACTTGTTACTTCTTACCATCCTTCCAATATTACCGCCACCACCTCGAGATGTCATACCCAAAACCCCTCCTCGCAAGCCCCATCTCGTGACCCCATCATCATGTCCCCTCCATCTAACCATTACGAGTCATAACTCACTCATTTACCTCCCAATAACCACCCTCCACATCATCCGGGTACACACGTCAAACATCCTTCACCTGCCCCCTCACGCTCTAAAAGACCCATTGGCCATTTACCTGTTATTCTTCTGACTTGTCCTTTTCTCCCAACAGATACACGTTCACTAAATTCTGACCTCGTTTTCGTCATTCACATTCTGCTCATGCTCCCTACGCACCAGAGACTCATTTTCCTTCGCCTCTACAACAATTCACCCAACCATAGCATTTTTACCTACTAACGTGTGTTCAGTGTGTAGGTACCGGTGGAAATCAATGGCACCCAAATCTAAAAAGTCAAATGTTGAGGAAAATCCTTTCCTCCCACCTCCTGTCGATCTCGACCGGATTCCATTAGCAAACAAAGATTATTTAATCTCAGAAAACAGGTGTGAATTTGATGTCGTTGAGTTACATTCATGGTTTAAAGACACATTCATCGATTAGAGCGATGAAATCAGGCTCTGGGAGACAAAACTCCCTCTGTATCTTTTTCCCCAAGTCCACCATTTTCCAGAATTTTCCCTCAAATTCCAAGCGCACTACCTCCCAGATCAGAGAGCCATAATATTGTTTTCTGGAGAAACCTTTTTCTCTATTACACCTGAGACCATCAATCAAATGATGCAAGTACCCAAATCAGAAACCCCATTCTCCCCTCACCATTGAAATTCTAACAGAAATGTATCAGAACCTGTCTTTTCCCCAAAGAGCGCAAATCTTTGAGCTTTTCCTCAAGCAAGACGGCCAATTTCCCAAGAAGAATCCCCCTTACCATTCCTCCATATTTTCAGAAAAGGGAAACCAAATCATTTCATCACTGTGTTGTTTGCTCAGTTACTTCTCAGACGAATGGGTGGATGAACCTATCCTAGGTTTCCTATCCATTTTCTCTGCTGAAGAGAAGGTTTCCATCCAGTTTGACTACAATGGTTTCTTGGCCGAAAACCTGCACGAGAAACTGTCAACCCAAAGAGATCACTGACTACAAAAGTTCAACTATTGTTTTTTACACCAAACAAGTCCATCCAGCTGACCATATGGATCTGCATAGACAAACTGGAGAAATGGTTTTCTCCACATTGGCCCATGCTTCCTCTACAGCTGCAAAATTACAGGTATCTCTAAACAATGTTCAGACCCAGTTGAAACTGGAAAAAATATCCTCTTTTACAAAGGATAACAGAATAAAATCCTTAGAGGAGTTGGTGCTCAAGATTGAGTATGATCCCTCGAATGTAAAATCAGTAGAGGAGATGTTAAAGAAAAATAATGCTAACATTGCATCTCTGAGAAATCAACTGAAATTGCCACCTACAGAGGACTCACAGGCTAAAGAAATAGCTGAGATAGAAGATGAGAAAGAGGAACTACTGAAGATAATCATGCAACATAACACACAGATAAAGGAAATGGAGGCAGAATTGGAAAGGTTGTTGAAGGAGAAGGAACAATCAACGCCCATGGAAGTCATCCCATTGAGTGCAGTCCCTCTTGCAGGAGTCAGCACAACAACTTTACCAACAACCACAATAGTAGAAATTCCATCAACAACCCCGTTGACAGCACTGGAAAAAACTATGGAGTTAGCAAAATCCATGGAAGAGATGACCTTGCAAGGAACAGAAATCAGTAGACTGAAAAAAGAAGTGGAGAATCTCTAGGAGCTCAAGTCTTCTTACCAGACAAGCTACAACATCGAGATGCAAACATAAGAGAAGCTCAAGTAGGAAATCCAACATCTTCAGAAACAAACAGTGGGGGGTAAAACACTGGAAGAGGCTAAGGAGAATATTTGGATTGATATCTCCAGATCCATAAATGAAATTTGGCCCATGGGGTAAATCATGTTCGAGCAACATGAAATAGTGATAAGAAGCAGGCAGGTTATTGACAAAATAAAAGGAGAGTTAGGAGAAATTCCCACTAAAGCCAATGAAATAATTAGATTCATGAACTCGAAGACCAAAGAAGAACTAGAAGAATTGAAAATCGAAGACAGGACAGAAACCATCCTCTACGTCAAGAGGGTTCTGACCAAAAGAGGACTGATGTTGTAGTTGGAGGAAAAAGTCCAAAACATGGACATTGGAGTTCAAAGGTTTTTCAGCAAGATTGAGGCTCTGTAGAAAAAAGGTCTTCCTGTTTTGATGGTTCTGAATGACAAGTTGATGACCCTTCCAAAGTACAAGTAGAATATGGCTACAATGGCCAAGGATAGTTCCAAGTTCTCGAGAATAAAAGGCAGTATAACGGGAAAAGCGTTCTTGGAGACTTTGTAGCCAGACCTTAGCATACAGCATGAGATCAAGTATATTTTCATCATCAAACCGACTTTTTCCAAGTACACAAAAGTGGATGAAATATACCTTAGACTACTCAAAGTCACCATCCCCAGTCAGCTAATATGGGAAGAGTTGTGCAACTTGATTGAGTAGGAAATGAGGTGTGCAAGTTGAGTCAGCAAACGGATCATTCAAAGTCATGTGGGTGACTCACCAACGGCCTTCCCCAGATTCAACATGAAGAATTCGACACATCATCGACAACTCCTAGATTTTGTATCTTATTAGTTAGTTAGTTAGATTCAGGGGCTGTCACGTTCTGATCATTTATGACAGGGTCATTTGTAATTATGATTATAAAAACTTCTAACTTAGAAGTAATGAGGGTTGATTTCTACGCCCTAGCAAGTTGTAAGCACTGTAATTTTTATCAAGAAGATATTTCAGTAATATAAAGAGACGTTTCACAGGATTCCTTCGTGTTATCTATTGGTGAAGTTTTCTATTCTCAGTTGAAAGTGTATCTTTTCTAGTTATCATCTTATCTTTCTAGTCTGATCATTTAAAAGGATTTAAAGTTACAGAATTTACCTTTGCATACTTTGTTGCTAGCTTTTAAAGATCTAAGTGTTTTCTTCTTATATTGTAGTCAATAAATCTTAAATGCTTCTTGGTTATAATTAATCATCTCACTTTTCTCCGCTAACCATCATTTTATTGCTAAAGAATCCAGTAGTTTCATTATCCTTCCCTGTGAAAGGAATCTTTATATATTTTCTTCGATCTCTACCTTTATAAAATAGACCCCATAGCCCAATGGATGCATAAAACCTTTCAACCATCTTATAAAAGAAAACAACATTCAGTCCTACACTATTTAACTATCCTAATATATGAAGTTTAAAACAAAGTTAAAACTTACAGAGAGATCCCTCTCTAAAACTGGTAGGGCTAGCTCCCAGTTTCAAAGTGGTTGGATAAGGTTACCTCTAGTAAATTTCTTCTACCTGACAACAACCTCTGGGAATTTACAGAGTGATAAAAAACCCTAGGTCGAACCCCAATTGTAAATGTACATATAATTTATAGGTTGGTGAGCTAGGATATTTTGGGCTAGAGTGTCTATGTGATTTAAGGATAGGGTTCCTAGATGCTAAAATTCCAGCGAGCCTATCATTGTAATATGTAATCATACTTGGATTATTAATAAAAATACATGACTTCTGAAAACCAACCAGACGAAAAGAGTATGGGGGGGTATAACTCCACAGCTAGAAGGGAAAGGGGGGCTAAGATTCTAGGAAGAGGTTGGGCTAAGCCAAGGGGACTTAATCCCAAAGAAATATTATATTAAGATTTCCTAAAGTCTAAGTTATATGATATTTTATCCTAATTCCTAAATATGGGGAAATGTATCATCCATGTGGGGACAAGGTAGTTCCCTACATGAAAAGTGTCAAGTTGGGAACATGCATACATAATGTTGGGAAATATTGTATTTTCTATCATTCTTACCATCATTCTCTCATTATTCTCTCATTCACTCTTACCATTTGTACTATCCCTACCATCCATCATTGGTACTATACTTTGAGAGCTTGGAGTTGATTGTAACTAGTAAACTTGGTTAGTTTGAGGAGAAGAAGCAAGTTCTCAGGCCCATGTGCATTCATAAGAAGCGGGTTGTGAGGCAAGTGAGTATTCTCTCTAGGTGAGAGAATTGTTGGGAATTGTTTTCCCTGTGTGCTTGGCAATAGATACAGAGATATAAGACTTTCTATCTGGTTTATTGTTGAAGCCCTAGAAGGGAAGTGGGACATTCGAAGGATTATTAGAAGAGAAGGGGTGCACTCCTTTAGGTGGAATGGGCTATGGGAAATGATAGGTTGTAGGCTATTTGTAGCAGTTGTCACCTTGACCTGAGTGTTATTGTGCTAGTTAGACCTTATTTTTTCTTAGGAATCCTTCCTTCGTGGAGTTTCTAGCCTTGGCTCAGGGGTGACCTGTTGCTGAGAGTTTATGAGAAGTAGATTTTATGGCTGGGAGGAAATTCTGAGGTCTGCATGAAATTGGTGAATTATTAAAAAGATAAGTGTTATTTTATCTATATTTTTATGTTATTTACTGTGTGGATGCTTATTTAAATTCTGTATGTTTTACTATACATGCTTATGCATGAATTGTATGTTTTTTGCATTGCAAAATTGTTTCATATGTAGAGCATTTTATAAATTAAATGGTATCAAAGGAGTAATTGTTGAGTGGCATGGCCCAACTTGGGGTTGGGGATGCTACAGTTTTGATGAGCTCACATGAAAGCAAAATAGTATAAAAAACGATGGATCAACTTGGTCAATTAGAGTCTAGTTCTTCATTTAATAGATTTGTTCCTAGTAAAACTTTCTTTCTTCTCACACAATGCTACAACAAGAATGTCGAATTGGGACACAAACTGTTTTCAACCACCTTTGCATCAATCTCTATAGTAGGCATTGGGTAGCTCTGAGTTTTGAACCACCATCCACCAGGAATATTAGTTGTTAAAAAAACTCGACATCCTTTGACTTTATCCTATATATGGAATATTACATGTTGAATATTATCTCTCTCTCACTGTTGCATATACAAACCTATTTTTGGCTTTACATTAAGTGGGTTTTCCTCTTCTTTAATATGGGCACAAAGATAATGATATTTTAAGAACCCCTTGTGGTGAGAACTCATTTTTCTATTGAAACCAAGTCTCGAATTTATCTTTTATATGTGGCTCCAAAGATTTAATTGAGTGGTTAATCTTGTACATGATTACCCTACAAACTCTGCTCCTTAGACTACTACTTCATGTGTGGATATTGCATTCCTAACATGGAAAAATAGCACTAGTTTAGTTGGGAATCTATTTACACTTTGAATCCTTAGGAAATTTGTTTTTACTTAATAGACAATATTTCCAATAATTGGTTGATCTTATATCACTAATTTGGTATACTTTATTTTGTAGGTATACGCTTTTACTTGTTTTTTTTTGTGTCTATACATGTTTTATTCATTTTGTAATTAAAGATGTATCTTAATCATTAGGGATTTTTTATTATTTTTTTTGAAAGTAGAATTTAGTATAGCATTGTGCTTATTAGTCCCTTCCCTTCAGGCAGTAAGGACTATAGTAAACAATTTTCAAAGTTTCTATTAATCATGCACAGGAACCAATGACCTTTCCATGTTTTAACATAAAATTTTGGGTAACTCGCACATTTTTTAAGTTGTGTTTCATTAATTTATATAAGGTTTTATGTTTGAACTCTTATTTGGCCTCATATCGAGGCAAGAGGATTCTCAAATATATGAAACAAGGGCTTGAAACTAATAAAATGAATATGCAACAAACAAGGTCAATTAATGCTAAGTTTCAACTTAGCATTAATTCCCAAACATTAAATGTTTAAATTTCTGGATGCATAAAGTCTATAAACCGCTTTGTAATGTTTGGAGGTGGCCTTAGTGTTGGTGTCTCACAGTGACCTGTGTCATGTCCCTACAACATGTTCTCTCATTTCCATGTTGTTCACTCATTTCCCTTTGTCCGCTCATCTCCCTGGGACTCTGAAGGTGTTGGAGGATGGAGGTTTCCATTACTGACCATCTCTTTGTTATGCTCTTTCAAGAACATCACACTGGATTGATGTCGCCATTGGCTTAGGGATTACTCTCACTTTCATCTTTCCCTCATGGAAATCCTCAGACGCCTCACCGAACCTCTCAAGTCTCACCAGGTCCTTTCCTTCATTCCCAATATCTCTAAACAACAATGCAACATGTTCATAATTTCAAATGTTAGGTTTTCAATTTTTTTTTGTTTTTTTTTGTATTATGTTAGTTCAAGGGAATAGACTGTTACTTGCAATCTCTCTCTTTCAGTGATAGAAAACAGAAGTTGGGGAATGAACGATCAATGGGTGCACAAGAAATACCTTTGAGATTCAGGAAGATACTTTGCGGAGGATAAATGGCCACATCGTCGTAGGCTAAATGCTTGTGTGGTCGTAGGCATCCCTCTAGGAACATTGATGATTTTCTGCACAAGCACACATATGTAAGTCCTTAATAATTTAAACTTTTAAAATAGTTACACTTTTCCATATAAATATGTATACATTTTAATTTAACTTCTCCATCATTTTTCACCTTTAAAATACTGAAATTTAACAATAGCAAGTTGTGTATAGTTTCTTAATTCTCCATCAGAATGAACAGGTTATAATCAAGAATTAGTATGATTCTTGAAGGGTATAGCACCAAAAGAGTGGGGACAATCTCACAAATATTGTCATAGTACGAGAGGAGCCACCAGCTATTGGGGAACTGTGTTTTTCCATGGTTTTCAGGCTACGAATGATCAGTGAGTGCACAAGAAATAACTCTAAGAGTTGGGAAAAGAATGATCTGGATTTTATGAGAAGAAAAAAATGACTACAAATTATTAACAGATGCTTAACATAGAATAATATAGATAGAGTAAAATCGGTTTTCTATTCAATAAGGAAATAAGTTGAAACTGTAAAATGCAGCGGAAAACAAGCTTGTTAGAATGGTGGCAGCTTATCTCTGAGAAGAGATGTGACGGATGCGCTCATTCCAAGAAGATGATTACAATGAGGCTCTGAAGGCATTTTTACAATAAACAGGAGTGTAAAAAACCCTAGACATCCAAAAACCTAACCCCGGGAGATTAAGCACCAAAAGTCATGTGGGCCTCGTTTGGGTAAGTCAGTACATCAACTTCCCAAGGTTGTAAAATTTGCATACGATCTCCGTTTTAGGCGCACGATAGCCCGTTGGAAATATATATCCAAGGACTACAGCTGTTGACGAAAATTTCATGATGAACTTTCCCATCCGGTACATACCCAAAAAAATGTTGTTTAGGGCCTCAAAACGGCTTCGAAAATTCAAGACCCGAAAAAACTGCTAAAAATAGTAAATTACAAAAATTGCCAGAAAGTTGTTTTGAGCCAACTGAAAAAGGTGGGTGGCCACCAATATCCACCTAGATCAATCCTCCCTCCTTAGGAAGCAATGGTCTCCATTTCATTGATTTCCCCCATCATATGAGGAAATTTCTGTTGAATTTGGCCTCGGGTGAGCCACTTGCCTTGGTGCAGCAGCTGCCCTGCTTTAACGACTCGATAAAGATGGATCCTTTGTTATTGAGTTCCCTTGATCTATGTGTCCACAATCTAATCACTATATTCATGTTGTATGCAGTCGAAGTTGAGCTCTGTTGGTGTCAATTGTTCTACTACGTCTGAGGTATCCAATAATGGTGGGAAATAAGGTCGAAGGAGGTCCACGTTGAACACTGGGTGTAGGCCAAGGAAAGGAGGAATGTTGAGCTCAAAAGAATTATCCCCCACAACCTTGGTGATGGTGTATAGCCCATAATAGAGTGGTCGAAGGTTCTGATGGGGTCATGTAAGGCATTCTTTCGACAAGTACAACCAAAAATTTTCGCTCACCTGAAACTTATGTGTCACCTAATGTTGATCATAGTGTTGCTTGTACTTGTCATTGGAATTTTGTAGGATATCGTGAACCTGTTGGCGGATGTGTTGGATCTGCTCAATGAATCGGGTGGGTTTGTAAGCTTCAATTGGAGCAGGAGATGAGTCGGGCGAGGTGACTACAAGGGGAAGTGAAACATCTATGGGACCCAATGGTTGGAATCCCAACCCCACCTGAAAGGGGTTGTGGCTGGTTGAGCTATGAAGGGCTTGGTTGTAGCTATGTTCAACATAGGGAAGACTCTCATCCCATGTGGAAGGGTGCTTGGAATTATACATGCGAAGGATATGCATAATCATTCAATTTATGACCTCCGTTTGGCCATCTATCTGGGGGTGGAAGGTCATGGATTTGGTGAGCTTGGTGTTAAGCAGTGACTAGAGTCTCAACCAGAATGTGTTGAGAAATCGACTGTCCCAACCTAAGACAATGGTTTGTGGGATTCCAAAATGTACCCAGACTCGTTCAAAGAACACCTTGGCAGTGGATTTTGTTATGATGCTCTTCTTGCAGGTAACTAGAATCGCCATCTTAAAAAAGCGATCAACAACCACAAAAACACACTCATTTCCCCGCTTGGTGGATGGGAGGCCCGACATGTAGTCCATTGATATGGATTCCCATGGCCTGTTAGGAGTAGGAAGAGGGGTGTACATGCCCTATTTATTATTGGTCGATTTGACAATAGCGCAGGCAGTGCAAGACCTGATATACTAACCTCCTTTAGAAGTTTCGGCCCATAGAAATGTTTTTTTAGCATCTCCACTATATTTTTGACACCGAAGTGTCTTGCCACCTGACTATAGTGGGCTTCCCATATCAGCTTTGCTTTCTCACTTGATGGAATGCAAATATGGCCGAGACGACACAACAACCCATCCTGAAGATGGAAATTATCGACAACTGCGTTTGCACCCAACATTTAGTAGGTGGTGGAAAAGTCTCAGTCTGTCTCATAGAGTTGGGGCCATCTAGAGGTCTCATGGCTGCAACAGTCTAGCACCGTGGTGAGTGTCACGACTAGTGGTCTACTAAGGCAATCAACGATGCGGTTGGTGATTCTTGTTTTATACTTGATGTTGAGGTGGAATTGTTGTAAGTATGTGGACCACTTTTGATGGCGGTCATTCTATAATTTGCCTTGTGTCTTCATGAACTGCGGTGGCTTATGATCAGTGTGGATGATTTTCTCCTTCCCAAGAATGTAATGTCTCCACTGGTGGCATGCTTACACAATGGAGTACATTTATTTTTCATAATTAGGGTACTTACGAACAACATCTGATAGTTTCTCACTATGATAGGCCATGGGGTGGTCATGTTGAGTGAGAACAATGCCCACAGCATAGTCTGAATCATCTGTCTTGATCTCAAAGGGTTTTTTTAGGTCTGGTAGTGAAAGTACTGGGGATGAGCACAAGCGCTACTTCAAATCATCGAACACTTGTTGTTGGGACTGGCACCATGCAAATTTCTCCTTACCACCACCCCTGGTTATTTGGCTAAGGGCCCATGCAATATGGGATAATCCCAACATAAACCTGTGATAGAAATTGGCAAGGCCCAAGAAGCTTCAAATCTCAGTGAGTGTGGTTGGGACTATTCAATCACAGATGACTTGGATATTGGTTGGATCCACATGTACGCCATGTTGATCAATGATGTAGCCTAGGTAATGGACCTTGTCCATACTAAAGGAGAATTTTTCCAAGTTGGCATATAGATTGTGTTGCCGTAGGGTGTGCATAACCTGTTGAATATGCTACAAGTGTTCTTCCCAAGACTTGTTGTAAATGAGAATATCATCTAGATACACCACTACAAAAGTATTGGTGAATGGTCACAGGACATCGTCCATCATCCTCATGAAAATGGTTGGAGCATTTTCCAACCCAAAGGGCATGACCAACCATTCAAAAAGGCCTTCCTTTGACTTGAAGGCGATCTTCCATACATATGTCTATTCTATTGGGACCTGGTGGTAGCCAGACTTCATATCAATCTTACTGAAGTATTTGGCCCCCGTGAGTTGATCAAGGAGGTCATCGATTCAGGGAATTGGGTACCAGTTTCTGACTGTGATTTTATTCAGGGCCCGGTAATCAATGCACAGTCACCAGGTTTCATATTTATTTTGTACCAACACGATTGGGCTCCTACAAGGTGATGAATTCGGACGGATGTGCCCCTTGTGGAGAAGTTCTTGGATCTGTCACTTGATCTCCTCATTCTCTAACATAGAGCTGTGATAAACTGGCCCATTGGGTAGCGGTGTGTCGAGGGTCAGATTGACGGGGCGCTTGACCTTATAGTTGAGAGGTACCCCGGTAAGTGAGGAGAAGATATCTAAGTATTCTTTGACGACCTTATCTACTTGCTTCTGCTATGTGTAGTGGTCGACCGTAGAGACCCTGGATGTGGCCATGATATTTCGCTCATTCTAAGAAGGAATCATGAAGAAGACAAACTTCCCCATCTGAGAGATGACCTTCCTACACTGCTTGGCAGAGATCAAGGAAATATCACTAGGTGGAACTGCCTCAGGTATCTTGTACAATTTCTTGTTCAAAGTAATAATAACACTATGAGGCCTAGACTCATATACAACATGACGTTTCCATAAATAAGGTTGGCCAAAAAGAACATCACAAACTTCGAGAGGAGAAACATCACACAATACCTTGTATTTGAAGGGTGTTATGTCGTACGACAGTCGACACTGTTGGTTGACGCAGAGATCACTTCCTTGGCGGAGCCATCCAATGGTGTAAGGTTGTGGGTGCGGCATTGTCAACAAGCTCAACCGCTTGACAACCTCTGCTGAGATGAGGTTCTTCTAGCTACTGCTATCAACGATGAAGTGTAGCGGGGTGCCTTTTACCCACATCTGTGAATAGAAGAGGCACTCTCCTTCTTCTGGCTCGTCTGGTTCATCAGACTGGAGCTTGGTGGTAGCAACAGTGACACTGTGTTCCGTATCAATGATCCATATTCCCCTTTCTGGTTCTGACTCAAAGTCAAAACCCGCATCTTATTCAAAGGCTTTCACTTCGGCCACCAATGACTGCTTTGAGCGGCAGTCAGTAGTGTTATACCAAGGGCTCTTATGGAAGTCGCACCATTTCCCAGTATATTTCTTTAGCTTTCTGGTGTCCTTCTTTGCTTGTGGCCTGGAATGGTTGTCCTAATACTTTCCATATTTTCTCTGTCTTTTTTTCTGTGGGTTGAGGCCTCTCTTTCCTATATTTTTCTGTGAGGGGTTCCCAGGCCCAAATTGTCGCGTCTTTTGTTTGACCTTCTGCTCGATTTTGATGGCATGTCGGTAGGTTGTGCCCAAGGACGAGATGTCTAAAAATTCCATTTCGGTATGGATGTATCTATGCATGACACCATGATACTTGAGCACCATATGTCACTCTAAATATTTGATACCTAGCTTGGTGCGCAAGGTATGGAAGATATTTGTGAACTCTGGCACTGCTTGGTCTCTTTCTTTCCACAATGTGGTCCATTTGGTATACAAGTTGTCATAAATTCCAATAGGGTAGTATTGTTCCTTAATATCATCCCTAAAGGATTCTCAGGTGGTCATGACTATAAATAACAAGGGTTCCTCTGTTTCCTTTTTCTCACATAAATTTTCCCACCAATATTTGACATGGGGAATGGCTTTGAGAAGTGAAAAAGTAATATTTTCTCTATTTGAAAAGTTATGGACAGAAAAATACCCTTCTAGTATATTCAACCACTTGTCTACACCATCTGTGTCTATATGAACTTCAAATACGGGAATATCAAAGTTTATTTGTACCTTGAAGGGGGCGGCGCCTCCGCTCGAAGAAGATGCATCGCCTGTTGGTAGTCACCAAAGGATTTAGGTGAAACTGTCCATCATCTCGTTCCTCTGTTGCATGAGGGATTCCTCAAGCAACATTTTGAAAGGATCTCCTATCCTGTCATCTTTATTTTCTCCTACCACGAGAGGTCGCTTGGGCGTGTGAGAGCTTTGTTCCTCAAGAGAAACAAGCTTGAGACCCAATTCTATGTACTTTGACCTCGTTGGGGACATGAATTAAGACGACAAGGAGCAGCCCGCTCTGATACCACTGATATGGATTTTATGAGAATAATGAAATGACTAGATATTATTAACAAATTCCTAACACAGAATAATAGAGATAAAGTAAAATTGGTTTTCTATTCAATAAGGAAATAAGTTGAAACTGTAAAATGCAGCAGAAAACAAGCTTACTGGAATGGTGGGGGCTTATATCTGAGAAGAGATGTGACAGTTGCGCTCATTCGCAAGAAGATGATTACAATGAGGCTCTAAAGGCCTTTTTACAATAAATAGGACTGTCAAAAACCCTAGACATACAAAAACCTATCCCTAGGAGATGAAGCGTCAAAATTCATGTGGGCCCTATTTGGGTAAGTCAGTACATCAACTTCTCGGGGTCGTAACGTTTGCATATGATCTCCATTTTAGGCACACGATATCCCATCGAAAATATCTATCCAAGGACTACAATTGTTGACAAAAATTTTAATATGGAATTTTCCAATCAGTACATACCCAAAAAAATGTCGTTTAGGGCCTCAAAACGACTCTGGAAGTTTAGGACCCAAAAAACTGCTAAAAATAGTAAATTACCAAAATTGCCAGAAAGTTGTTTTGAGCCAGCTGGAAAAGGTGGGTGGCCACCGATATCCACTTGGATCAAAGAAGTAGTCAAGGATAAATGGTTGCACCATCTTTGGCATCCCACCAGAAACATTGACTATTTTCAGCATAAGCACACATCTATCATATGTACAAACACTGCAGATATGACCATTAACTATTGAATCGTCCATCAGCTTTGAATGGGAATATGTGCATCGACTAATCCATTCTGATTCATTCATAATCTCCTTTTAAATTAGTAAAATATTGGGGCAAGGTCGGTTCTGGGAATTAGAAGAATCTCGATTGAGTCCTTTATGGCATAATGGGGCTGATGTTTTGATTAATTGGGTTGGTTTTCATTGATGTCAACCCTTGAAGAAAGTACGGTAGTGAATTCTGGTAGCACAATGGTTTGGGTAATGGACCCAAGTTTGTTTGAAGGATAATGGTATGAGTTTTGATATATTTTTAGGTAAGACTATTCTAGATGGATAGTACATGTCATGCCATTTTCGGTGGTATGTGGAACATCACATAACTCCTCACGGTTAGAGAGTTATGGCCATGTGAAGTTGGAGAACCCTCATGAGTCATCTAAAAGCCCCAAAAGGTCAAAGTAGTCAAGTGGTTGCAAAAAAGAAATTATTTAAATAATAAAGTGAAGTGATGAGTGTACTATAAGTCAAAGTGGATACAAAAGAAATTGTTTAAATAATAATGTTAATGGAGAAATTACTAAGTGGACAAGTGGTTAGAAGTGGGTTAGCCCTAAAATAAGGAAAGTGGGTTAAGATGGTTAGAACGTAATTTAAATAATAAAGTGAAGTGATGAGTGTACTATAAGTCAAAGTGGATACGAAATAAATTATTTAAATAATAAAGTTAATGGAGAAATTACTAAGTGAACTAGTGGTTAGAATTGGGTTAGCCCTAAAATAAGGAAAGTGGGTTAAGATGGTTAGAAGGTAACCCCTTGAGGAAGCTACATGAAAGTATAAATAAGAGGCAAGGGTCTCTCATTTTTAATCACACTTGAGAATATTGAATATCTACAAGTGACTAAGGTAACCAAAGGATATCTAAGCCGGATTTTAGAGGGAAGGTGAAGTAAAGAAGGCCGAAATTCAAGGGAGGATAAATTCTTTTGATGATGTTTTCTAAGGTATGTTATTTACAGGTCATCTCACCATTTTCACAATAACGTTTTTTTCTAGAATGATTCAGACCGTGAAATTGGGAGGTCGTTGAGGAAACATATCCAAGTAGTTGTGATAAAAAATTTAGCTTGTGGGTCATTGTATTTTTGGAGCTACACTCCGTCGAAAATAGGGTTTGTGGATAGTCCTAAAACTAGTCTAAAACAAGTGTTTTGGGTAAAAACGTCATAATTTTTTAATAACAGATCCAAATTCAGTAAGACCAAATGTATTGGTTAGATTACATTTTGTAGTATTATGTGTACATTTTTATAATCCATACAACAAATATTCTGTGCGGGGCATGCTCTACAATTTCGCTCTCTAGAATAAGCCAAAATTCAATAAGGTATGTCATTTTTGTTATAACTCATTTTCTAAGAGAATCCAAGTAGTGAAACTTGGAAGAATTGCATAAAATACACTGAAGAACATTGTGTACTATTTTCATATCTTTATTCATTATAGGTACATAGTTATGATTATTTCAATTTAGGGTTGTTGACTAATCCAAAATTAGTCACATGATATTAAAGTAAAGTTTGATGAAAATGCTAGTCTCTTGTTGTTAAAGTTAAGGAAGTTTTGTAGGCATGTGATCATATACACCAGGTCTATTACAGATTTACAAATGAGATTTGGATGATGAAATTGATGAGGGATTTTGGTTGAGGTACATGCTAGGTACATGGTTGAGACAAGTAGTTTAAGAGTTGGCACATACATGGGGTTTATAGTTGATGATGTTGGTATATCTTGATGAGTCATAGTATATGTGTATTTGATGCATGATTGGTACATATTTGGTGCATGGTTGATGCACTCGTTGATGGTATAGGTTAGTGCATGGTTGATGCACTTGTTTATGGTACAGGTTGATTACAAGTTATTGTCATAGGTTATTTGTATAGGTTTGGTGCATGGTTGATGCATTTGTTTATGGTACAAGTTGATGTATGGTACATGTTGGAACATGTTGTTGGTACAGGTTGTTACAGGTTGATTGGTACAGGTTTACAGTAGTATATCTCACAGTGATAGTGTGACAGTGGTTCCATAATTCTACTTCTACATCAGGGTGGTTAGATGGGGCAAGGACAGGTGGTTGTAGCCAGAGAACATAGGGGGTTGTAGCCTCCTTTTGGTTGTAGCCAGAGAATTGGGGAGTTGGAGCTTCCCTCAGGTTGTAGCCTGAGAAACTAGGGGGTTGGATCCTCCTTCCAGTTGCGGCTAGAAAACAAAGGAAGTTGGTGCTTCCATTGAATGTAATTCCTAAATACATATAAGAAAAATAATTTCATGGTTTTCTCCCTCTTTGAGTTTCCACGTAAAAACATTGGTGTACTATGTATTTTTATGATTGCTCATTGTTCATTGTTTATTTACTTTACAACTATTGGATGATAATGCTACATTGATATAACACTTGCATATGTGGTTAAAAAGGATTGAATTAATCTATTACTAATTCACCCCCCTCTCAATAATCCAACAAGATGCTCTTTTAACACCTGTTGGGCCACCCCCTGGTTGCAATACTCTTCTTTTTTTCCATTTTTTTTTTCAAATTATAAGATGCAAAAACTCTTTGTTTTCTTTATCCAATTCATTACACACTACAAATACAAAATAATAACTATAAGTAACCAATTACAGACATAATAATGAATGATTAAAGGCAGAATGTGATTTCAATTCAATTTATGCAAAGTAGTATGAAGTAGCTATGTATGTGCTTATAATGAAATAGTTACTTGTGATGGTTATTAGTGGTTGGATGTTGGTGTTCTTTGAAAGAGACTCCACACATTCTAGCTAATCCATCTTGAACACAAGACATTTTTAAATTAAGTACTACACCTAAACCCTCTCTCTCCGGAAATAGCATGATTACTTCCAAAACAATAATTTTGAATACCAAACTTTAATCTACCAAGAAGAAATTGAGGATTTATTTTTCTCATGATGCTATTGAGAGTAGAAAATAAGATTATAAATAGTTATGGAGTCACTCACTCACCAAGATAATATATGACGATGATGAAGATGTGTCAGGATTCTTAGTGCTATCTCCCACCACATGTCCTGGCATTTTAACGTTCCTTAAAAGATGGAACATTTACTTGATCTATCTGTTGGAAATATTGAGAGGGGGGTGAATCAGTATTTAGAGAAATTAGTATTTTTGAACTTGTACTTCAATCATATCATGTATTCAATTTATATCCAATCATCAATGGAGACTATCCAATGAACAATGAATAATATTATAAGAGATACACCATGCACAGTATGTAAGAAGTAATCATGCATTATTGTTCAAAGGAAGTAATGACTTCCAAAGGTAGATACAACTTCCAAATATAAATGGAGGGATAAACCTTCAAAAGGAAGATACAATCCTCTAATATCAAGATTGGGTTTACCTCTCCATCCTTTCCCCTTCCTTTCACCCAAGAATATATGAGAGATAATAAAAATTTACATTAAAATATCACCATCAACCAACCATTACATAGAACCTAATAATGTTTCATGAGACTTCTTCAACTTCTACAATTCTTCACTTCTTGGAATACTCTGATCCTGTAGATAATATTACTCAATGTATTCTCTAAAACTCCTCCAATTTTCACTCCTTGAATCCTCTCAGAAAAGGAGTTATAGAGAAAATGTAGACCTTATTCAATTATGGTTTATTCAGGAGAGCTAACTTGTACAAAATTCCCCACGCTCAATATTTAACATCAGATTTTGAAATTTGTGCACAGGAAACTATAGTCTGTATTCTTTCCAATGCAATTGGTTTCACTTCATTTGGATTCTCTATGAATACATTATGAATGTTTTACCCAGAACACATGTTTATGACTAGCTTCGGGACTAGTCAAAAACCCTATCTTCCATAGAGTGTATCTCCAAAATTATAATGAATAAAGAGATGCATTTTTAACCACGGATACCTAGATATGTATTCTCAATATCCTCTAAATTTCACCATCTGAATCATTCCAGAAACAAAGTTATAGCGAAAATGGTAAGATGACCTGTAAATAACATACCTTAGAACACATCACCAAAAGACTTCATCCTCCCTTGAAATTTGTCCTTCTTTACTTCATATTTCCTCAAAAATTCGACTTATATCTCCTTGTTCATTAATAAACTTGTGTGTATTGAAAAATGAATGTATAATGAGATGTATTTATACCCTTTATGTCACTTCCTTTTAACATTATGGCCGACATGTAGTTTTTGCTTCAATTCACATTGTCATCTTCAAAAATTCATTTCTTCTTAATCGTGAGGATCCACGTGATGTGCCACATACTTCCAAAAGAGGCATGAATTATACTATCCATCCATGGGTGTTGTATCTACATGTGTAATTTTATTCATGTCTATATACTTCGATCAACTGTGGGGTCCAAAAGCCAATGGCTAGGGTTGACATCAATGACAACAACCAATATTCCAACAATCTCCCCCTTTTCCATTGGTGGCAACACTCATGCTCCCCGGGTCATCATGATCCCAATTTCTCCCCCCCTTTGACATCAATGGAAAAGGGTGGGGCTGCTCCCCCTGAGTTCAATAACATAAGGTGACCTTCTCCTTTGGGGTTGCTACCACTGAGCATGTAGCACTCAATAATACTTCATCCTTATTTTTGGTCTTTGGGAATTTTTCTTCCTTGGAATCCTTTTTTGTGGCTTTTTTCTTCTCTCTCTTCTTCATTTCTAGGATGTATATGTTGTTTGGTATCGTTGTTACAATTGCAACCAATTTTCCTGAGTTCTTTTCTCTAATTTTACATTTTCAGGAGTCAAATGTAAGAGTGTATCCTTAATCACATATTTTGTTGACACTAAGGAGATTATGCTTCATATCTTCAACCAATAAGACTTTTCCTACTTTTACATTTTCACTTCCAAGATTTACAGTTCCTTTTCCAAGTATTTTGGTTGATGAGTCATCTCCAAATGCAACATTTCCACCATTTTTCTTCAAGCTGACAAATTTTCTTTGATCTCCGGTCATATGAGATGAGCACCCATTGTCTATGAACCATTCATCTTCTACTTTGCATTCTTTAGCGACCAATGCTATTTGATAGTTTTCATTGTGTGAAATTTCTTTCCTTTTCCATGTTGTAGTTGATATAGGGACATTTGGCATAGGATTATCTTCCTTCATCTCTCTGCAATATGGTGCTTTGTGACCAATATTATTGCACTCGTAGCATACAATATTTTGATCCATTAATGGGTCAAATGGATTATAATTTATGTTGATAGGTCTATGAACATTTCCATATATACTATTTTCACCATTCATGTATCTTGAATAGTTATTCCTTTCATTGATTCTACAATTGATTGCTTTGTGTCCAAAATTTACAAAAGTATAACAATGTCCAAGAAATAAATTTTGATACCTAGGAGTAAGTGATCTTCTTTGTGGTGTGGTCCATCTAGGTTCACAATCTATTCTTTTGTAGTTTCCTTCATAATGATTGATTTCATACCTAATGGGAGAGGATCTTCTTGATGTCTCGTTCCTTCTGAATTCTAGTCTTCTATCTTGTTGTTCAACTTGCTTTGGAGTGTTGGTTTCATCATTTTCATCTTCCTTCTCTTGTTTTGTGGTATTCAAACTATCATTGTATCCCAGTCCCATCTTTTCGTTTGGAGATCTAAGACTGCTAAGGATCTCATCTAATTTTTCAATTCTTTTTTCTAACTTCTTCAACTTTTATATTGTCAATAGTATCTCCCCTTTTGTGTGATCCAATTCTTCTTTAAATTTCTCATAATATTCTAATTGTTCCTTCAAGCTATCAATGGTCTTTTCAAGCTTGTAATTCTCTTCTTCACAACTACTCAATTTACCTTTTAGTATTATGTTTGTGTTTCTAAGCTTGTTATTTTCAGTT
>SNQJ01S0157058.1:22215-36426 GCA_010110895.2 Picea sitchensis
AGTCCTTGTACTCCAATATTGGATGATGTCTCCGAAGTATTCATCGGCTATTTGGACTAAAAATAATTGTGCATCGGGAAATTTGTCCTATAGATTCGTAGGTTCTTCCCCATTAGTGATCCTCGACAGGTGATCAGGTGCTACATTCAACTTCCCTGGTTTGACTATCACTTCAAAGTCAAATTCCCAGAATAACAATAACCATCGACAAATTCTCCCCCCAAACACTGGCTTGTTGACGAGGTATTTGAGAGATGAATGGTCTGTGAACATATTGAAATGTTTTTCCAATAAATAATGTTTGAACTTCTGAAGTGCATAGACCATGACTAAGCCTTCTCTCTCTACGATATTGTAATTTTTCTCTAATTCAGACAGTTTTCTGCTAGCAAATGCTATAGGATGGTCCAATTCTCTTGATCCTGGTTGTGCCAGAATAGCTCCAAGTGCTATGGTTAATGCATCTACATGTACATGGAATGTCTTTTCCCAATCTAGGAATACTAGTATTGGTGCAGTTACAATCTTCTCTTTCAGGGTGTCCAATCCGCGCTGACAATCCTCATTCCACTGGAACTTGTTGTCTTTTCTTAACAATTTCTCCATTGGCGCAGTGATCTAGACATACCCTTTTATAAATTTCATGTAGTATCCTGTGTGTCCCAATGTTGCTCTTAATTGACGAACTGATTTTGGTGGTGGTGGATTAACAATTACTGTAATCTTGGGAGGATCTACTAGCAAGCCTTCTTTGCATACTATATGGCCCAATAGTATCCTAAAAGGTGTTTTGAAGATGAAATTATTGATTTTTAATGATACCTGATACAACCTACATCTTTCTAACATCAACCTCAACACCCCTACATGGTCTTTCAACAGACTATAGACTGTCCAATCATCGAGATATACCTCTAGAAACTGGTGGATGAATTATTTGAATGCAGCTATGACTACTCTAGAAAATATTGTTGGTGCATTCTTCAGTCTAAATGGCATGATTGTGTACTGGTAGGATCCCCATTCTGTGGAAAAAGTGCTCTTGTATCTGACTTCCAGAGCTATCTTGACTTGATGGTATCCTGAGAATCCGTCGGTGAATGAATAAGCTTCTTGTTCTCCTATGTTCTCCAACACCTCATCTATGAAAGGAGTAGGGAACATGTCATGTAGGCACGTATCATTCAAATTCCTCAGATCGACACATATCCTTATCCCCCCTTGTTTCTTTTCCTAAACTACAATCGATCTTACCCATTCTGATTCCTCAACATGTTCTATGATTCCATCCTCCAACATCCTATCGATTTCGGCTTTGAATTTTTGCTTATATATAGGGTTTAGTTTGTATGGTCGTTGTCTGATCGGTCTTGCCTCATCTCTGAGTGGTGTCTTCATTTTTCCTAGCTCTCCTGCTATGCGTTTCATTTATGTGAATGTTGTTAGGAATAGGTCGTTGTACTCGCGCAATAACTCTGTTATGTTTTCCACTATTTTCTCATCCCAGTAGTCTCCAATGCTGGCCATTTTGGGATTCTCAACTATCCCAATGTTGAATTTCTTCACCTTGATTGGCACAACAAATACTTCTGATTCCATAGGTGGACCTTCCACTTCTCTTTCACCTTCGACCTCCTCAGTTTGAATATTTCACGGGTCATCTTCATCTGGTGCTTCTTCTTGAACATGGTAACATGACAGTGGGTTTTTTATTGTCTGTCTATTTTTTTGTTGTTCTTCTATCATGAGTTCAACTTCTAGTTGTTTAATGAATATCACCCCTCTGATTTGTTTGAGTGTTGAGTCTATATTGGGGTTCTCATGCTCAAATGAGAAAGTGACTATAATTTTTTGTTGTAATATTGTCTAGTTTGTAGTTCCTCTGTGCAATTACTAGTCTGTATACCAATTTGTTGGAATCCATTCTAATGTGTGAACAAAATGATGAGGTCATTCCTCCAGTGGTTTCATTCTCCATAGTGTTTTGCAATTCTCCAAGTGTTCTTCTGGTGCCCCTTGTCCATTGTATTTATGTAGCTGGTCGCTTCCCTGTTCAACGCCAAACCTAATACACAGTAACCGCTTACATTGGTACCAATCCTTAACTGTTTATTTGTGTACACCCCACCCTCTTGTAGTTGTTTCCTTGAGTGCTATATCCAGGGATAAGAGCCTATAATTTTCTAACACTTCATCTTCATATCGTACCAAGAATACTTCTAAATCATTCACCCCATGGAAGCTGGGAGGTTCCCTTATCTCCACACCTACCCATCTAACTGCGCGGTCTATTCTTGTGAATCTTCTTGTAGAGACTTCGTGTAACCTCTGCTGCCAATTTTCTAAGCCTGTATCTGAGTCTGACACACATGAGGTAATGATCCTCCAACTGAGTACCCCATTTGTAGTTGGGTTCACATAATCTTCTTTTCAAGTGGTTGTTATGTACAACTGGTTAATTTCTGCTAGGTCCAAGCAAGTAGGTTCTACAAACCTTTCCCCTTCTGATGGGTATAATGGCGCAATGACTTTGTATTCTCCTGAATCGAATGTCATCTTCCTCGTATTTAAGTTTATTATGGTCTAGTTTTCAAATGCCAATCCAAGCCAAGCAATGCCAGATAAAGTGTTGTGACATCCACTATCTCGATTACTTCAAAGTCGACTCTAGTGCACACTCCATCTAGATATACTATCACTTATTTTAGTCTTCCAATTGGTAGAACTCTGTGTTGATTTGCTAGTTTCAGCTAAATAGGTGAATATCCTAATGTGGTTTCTACCATACATTTCCATGTATTCTTAGGTAATACATTTACTTCGGATCCTAAATTCAGTATAATATCTCCCATGTTAAAATATCCAATGTTGGCATTCAATCTGAATTCCCTATTTGTTCTCCTTCTTGTATGCAAATGATTAACTGTTTTATGTTCTAGCTTTCCTTCTTCCTCTATGCTACATCTTTCTAGCATATTTTGTAGTACTTTAACAGAGGATGGATCATTTAGTAGTTTAACACAGGATTTCAAAAAAACCTTAATCGTACTTACTTGTCCCAATGATTGTGTTTCTTCGATGTGATCCAACGATGGAGGCATATCGTACGCTGATACTTCCTTATTATATTGCATAGTTGATGTCGATGCAATTTCTGGATTTATAAATGCTTTTCTAGATTGCTTGAATATCTCCTTTTGATCCTATGCATTAAACTGCTTCTTTGGTTCAACATTCTTCTTCACCCATTGGTGTTGTGCTAGCTCTTGTATTACTGCATCGTTTCTTGTTTTAGCTCCTCCCCACATAACTATGTTGATGTTTCTTCTTTCATCCCTTGCTTCTGCTGAAATCCACTGTGTTAGCACCAAAAGTCGCCTTTCAGATTGTGGGAAACGCAAGCCTGATACCCATTAGAGTTTATGTCACAGATTGGTTATGAAAGGGTCAAATGGGCATAGTCTCAATAAAATATCATCTTAACTCAGGAAACTAGACTAATATGCACGAACATGTGAGGTCTTATCTTAACTTCAGACAGTAAGTTGTAGTAAGGGTGAGTACGAGGAAGACTCCGGTGAGAAAAAGTAGAGATATGCCAAATAAATCAAGTCTTTCAACAACCCAAGGAGGAACAATTTAAACACAAGAACTTCTCGAATTTAAATCTCAAAGAAACTAAAAGGAACTATAACAACACTATAATCAAACTTTCATCATAATGCAATCACAATAATTCAAGTGAATCATTAAACCATGAACTCTTTCAGCATCAGAGGGAAACAAGAGGGAGTAATAAAGATGACTGTCATTAAACAAGATGTCTCAAATTCATATACATAACCAGAGAACTAGAATGTTCATTAAAAATTTACAATACAGGAGCTTTGCTCTACCATCGACCCTTACAAAATATCAAAACTGAGTATATATACTCAGATCCACTAGCTCCCACCAGGAGTGCGCTCTGGTCACTGCATTCAAGTCTCAACATCCACATTTTCTTCTGTCAAGATTCACTTGCATTCTTCTGTCAGACGCAAGATCAGATCAGTATGGGCTTTGTAGGAAAATCTGTTGACAAGGGAACTTTGGGTTGACAGTCTGCCTCCACGGAAAATTCTTCCATGCTTTCCATTTATGGAATGAAATGAGATTCCAACCACCCCTCTAATTTCATTAACTACTTTCATAGGGATCGAGAAGAGGCCTAATACTTATGCATGTTCTAGGCAGTGCCAATGATCCCTTCAAACTAATATCGGGGCTTTGAAACCACGCAGCCCTTTGCTGAGACCAAGGCGGGCGCTTTGGGCCTTTGGTGTGACTTTTCTCCATTGCTCCACATGACCTCGAGCCATGACCTGGGGCTCCCATGTGAAATTTCAGGATTTCTCATTTCGGGAGTTTTCAATCCATTCAACCTCCAAAATCTCGATGCCCGATCCTGCGAAATGACCTATCCAGATCGGCGATCAGACTCATTTTGAATCTGATGGACAAGATCATTTCCTCGAATGGCCTTAGCTACTTTCCACTCAATAAGAGACTACCTTTCATTTAGCCCCACTTTCCATATGACCCTGGGCTGCGACCGTGTGCCTAATTCATAGGCATTTCGGGATTTCACGTTTTGCGAGTTTACATTCTGTTCCATGTTGAAATCTTTGAGTCGTGAAATCGCGATTGTTTGGATCGGGCGACACATGTCCCTTTGCATCGGACGGTCCTGATGAACATCGACATTTCAGGACCTTGGGCCATCGACATTTCTCACTTCATCTTTCCCGAAATGACTGTCTTCACAATGATCCTGCACCACGTGTTCTTCTGGAATGGATGACCAAGATCATTTCGTGACTTTGTGCTTCACGAGTATTCAAGACTCTACCCTCTTACTTTCCCGACTCACGAAATCACGAAAATCTGATCCAATGGTCTAGATCTCTCCTTTAATCAACAACTACAATCTTTTCGTGATTTTGCATTTCGCGAGTTTTGATGACTCTGCTCCTTGACCCCTCCATCTCGCGAAACCATGAAATGATGATCGTGCACCATGTGTCTTTCACAACACCAATAGCTAGGATTGACCTCGTGATTTTAGATCTCTGTTTGACGCTATACTTCATGTAACTCTATGATCTCGATCGCCTGATGGTCGCCGATATTTTTTGTCTGATGGATCCGATGACCGAGACTGAGCCTTTTCTTGATGGATTTTCTCCAACCAAGTACATGCGCACCTTTTCACAATCGTGCCCTGACATTGGATGAAAAACATTTGTGGGTTTTTTAAGCACACTTCTTTCACATTTGGTCACCCAATGACCAACTTCAAAGGAAAACAATCCCCTTGCAAAAATATGTGATATCATTAGGCTCCATGGGGGATAGAGTCCTCCTTGCGAGGCTCTAAGATCTCCCTTTGTAGTTCCAGTCGCCTTATGTTGGGCTATGGAGTCAAGCTCAAAAACACCCTGCTGAAGACTATAAATCCGACAAGTAAAAAATAAAATAAACACACATGCTCCAAGGAGCTTATTTATGTACAAAAACCTAAGCTAACTGATTTTTACAAAGCATTAGGTGAAATAAAACTTCCACCATAGCCACCCAGATCGTCTGGTAATATGATCCTTTTCTTTCCTGCCGATAATCCACAAAAGGCTAAGGAAGTATGACAAAAAAACGAGGACATGGCTTGAAACACTGACTATACCCCCAAATGATGATAAGGTGAATAAAATTGTAGGCTTCAATGCTTTTGGAAAACATAACTCCATATATAATCCCACAGGGTCACAAAATTTATAATCAGGGGAGCTCAACTGGTAAGGAATTAACTCCTGTCCTTTATTGCGGCTCACCCGTCATGTGATGTTCTAAGAGTGCACATGTGGGTGGAGAACTGATGCAGGCTAGTTGATACCAGGTGATACCTGCTCAATTACAGGTTCTAGACAAGAGATAAACTGCCCACTAAGCTCCTCCTTTACATGCTGCTCTATGCTTTATGTGAGTCTAGGATAGATGATTTCCACCCAATGCTTTTCCTTAATTAATAGAGGAAAAGACTCTATAGTGTGGTCTTGGAAATCTTTCATAACACCATTCTCACCTGTGACTATTGGTGAACTAATGCAATTTGAACATTTCAGAAAATTTGAAATGTAGGACTCCATGTATATGGACAGGAGATCATGAATATTGTGACATAATCCTAGCTGCTTTAGAAGGCCAGGATGCTCCTCTAAAAAAATCTCTCTGCTCATAAATAAATTCCCTTCTTATTCATCTGAAACCAACTCTCGATCATCAATAGTTGCAATTTTTTCTCTAGAAAAATGATCATAAGATAAAGGGGCAGCAGGATTTAGACCATGATAACTATGATCAGTCAAGAACATACAACTATTTATGCAATCAACTACTGCTAGATGCTCAAAATGTTCTGGAAACTGGTAATAAGATGAATATGTATTTCTGCCCATAGAAAAATCTACAAATGATAAAGAACTTGATTCCAACTGTGAATCATACCTACTTCCCGGTTATTGTTCCATATCCGATTCATGTTCACTATCTTCTTGCTCAGAATCTGAAACAAGCTGACATTCTTCTTCCACATGTTCATACAAATCTGCGTTCCTATGAACCCACCTGCTAGCCCTGATGTTCTCTTCAACCTCTCCAACATCCTCAAATAGATGTCTCAACGATGAATATTTCCTCTCTCTCAAGAGAAGGACAAGATTTGGATGTCGAGCCATAATATAGTACACCATGGAAGCAATCTCTGTGGGTCTGATATCCATAGGCATGCTATGATAGATGCTGTAAAACCTCATGTTTAAGACAACCAAGGCTTCATCTTCCCCTCTCCTCAAGGCATTAAACTCAAACCAATATTGATCAAGGGATTTGTTCTCACCCCAACACTTTAAAAAAGCATGGTATAGCTCGGTCCAAAAACCAATAGAACCAACTTCATGACATCTAAACCACACAACAACATCTCCAGACATGGAATGTGAGAACAACCTCATGGTAACATCATCATGAATGATCTCAAATTGATCAATAAATTTCTCAAAGGCCCCCAAATGCCTTTCAGCTATAACATGATCCTCCCCAGAAAATCGAGGAAGATACTCAAAGGAATCAAGAGGATAAGGGTTAAGGCGATATGGCATCCTCAGAGGTTTAAACAACTTATTTCTGATTTTAATTTCAAAAGTAGTGGGCTGAATATGAGATTCAGCAAGAGGATGGGGAGGCTCACCAGGAATAATAGAAGGTAATAAGATTTGAGAAGACTGTGAATTATTTTCAACCTCCTCAAGGCTACAAGGGTGATCAATTTCGAGAGGAGATGCAATAGAGATCTCACTTTTATGAATAGGTAGAGGTGAAGGCACAAGATCAATATCTACAACACAAGAAGGGGGTATGATTTCTTCATCCAAGGATGGATGAACAAAATAAGGCTTAAGGACATCTGAATATACAAAGCAGAGGATAATCCTCTCTATAAGTAAAGGGAAAGAGAGAAATGAGCTGATAAAGAAAAATGAGATTTCATGAAGCAAGCTCATAAACTGATATCTGGTCTTTCCCTTTGGCATGGTCATCTTTTTGTCAACAACATCCTCTCTAGTGGAGTCTTTGATTGTGGATTTGCCAGGTGAAAGATATGCATAATGAGTGTGTATAGTCTTTGTTCACCATCAAAGACTAGATATAAGCATTGTGTTCTCCCAGGGGCTACCAGGTGTAGCCAAAAGAAGTCACACTGAAACAACGAAGTTGATACAGTGGATTCACCACAATGAATTCTCCATAGTGGAGTCGCCAGGTGCAATCACAATCTTCAAAGGTTTTGAATTCTGATGCACCTTCAGAATTAGAATTTCGTTGTCATTCTCCCAAGGAAGATATCTTCACTTTCGTCCTCGGAAACGATGCCATAAATGTTAGCACCAAAATTCGCCTTTCAGATTGCGGGAAAGGAAAGCTTGATACCCATCAAATTTTATGTCACAGATTGGTTATGAAAGGGTCAAATGGGCGCAGTATCAAGAAAATATCATCTTAACTCAGGAAACTGGATTGATATGCACAAACATGTGAGGTCTTAGCTTAACTTCAGACAGTAATTTGTAGTAAGGGTGAGTAGGAGTAAGACTTCGGTGAAAAAATGTAGAGATCTGCCAAGGACATCAAGTCTTTCAACAGCCCGAGGAGGAACAATTTAAACACAAGAACTTCTCGAATTTAAATCTCAAAGAAACTGAAAGGAACTATAACAACACTATAATCAAACTTTCATCATAATGCAGTCACAATAATTCAAGTGAATCATTCAACCATGAACTCTTTCAGCATCAGAGGGAAACAAGAGGGAGTAAGAAAGTTGATTGTCATTAAACAAGTTGTCTCAAATGCATATACATAGCCAGAGAACCAGAATGTTCATTAAAACTTTACAATACAAGATCTTTTCTCTACCATCGACCCTTACAAAATATCAAAAGTGAGTATATATACTCAGAGCCACTAGCTCCCACCAGGAGCGTGCTCTGGTCACTATATTCAATGCTCAACATCCACATTTTCTTCTGTCAAGTTGCACTTGCATTCTTCTGTCAGACGCAAGATTAGATCAGTATGGGATTTGCAGGAAAATCTACTGACAGGGGAACTTTGGGTTGATAGTCTGCCTCCACAGCCAATTCTTCCATGCTTTCCATTTATGGAATGAAATGAGGTTCCAGCCACCCCTCTACTTTCATTAACTACTTAAATTGGGATCGATAAGAGGCCCAGTACTTATGCATGTTCTAGGTAGTGCCAATGATCCCTTCGAACTGATCTCAACGCTTTGAAACCACACAACCCTTTGTTGATACCAAGACAAGCGCTTTGGGCCTTTGGTGCAACTTTTCTCCATTGCTCCACATGACCTTGGGCCATGACCTGGGGCTCCCATGTGAAATTTTGGGATTTCGCATTTCGGGAGTTTTCAATCCATTCAACCTTCAAAATATAGATGCTCGATCTTGCGAAATGACCTATCCATATTGACGATCAGACTCGTTTTGAATATGACGGCCAAGATAATTTTCTCGAATGGCCTCAACTTCCTTCCACTCAATAAGTGCTGACATTTCATTTAGCCCCACTTTCCATATGACCCTGGGCTACGACCGTGTGCCTAATTCTCAGGCGTTCCAGGATTTCACATTTTGTGAGTTTGCATTGTGTTCCATGCTGAAATATCTGAGTCACAAAATCACAATTGTTTGGATCGGGCGACACTTGTCCCTTTGCATTAGATGGTACTGATGAACATTGGAATTTTGAGACCTTGGGACATCGACATTTCTCACTTCATCTTTCCCGAAATGACTTTCTTCATGTTGATCCTGCGCCGGGTGTTCTTCTGGAATGGACGACCAAGATCATTTCGGGACTTCGCGCTTCGCGAGTCTTCAAGACTCTACCCTCTTACTTTCACGACTCACGAAATCGTGAAAATATGATACAATGGTCCAGATCTCTCCTTTAATCAATGACTGCGATATTTTCGCAATTTTTCATTTCACGAGTTCTGATGACTCTGCTCCTTGATCACTCCATCTCGCGAAACCACGAAATGTTGATCATGCACCACGTGTCTTTTTCAACACCAACGATTAGGATTGGCCTCGCGATTTCAGATCTCTGTCTGATGTTATACTTCATGTAACTCTATGATCCTGATTTCCTGATGGCCAAGACTGAGCCTGTGCTTGATGGATTTTCTCCGACCAGGTACGTGCACACCTTTTCACAATCGCGCCCTGACATTGGATGAAAAAAATTTGTGGGTTTTTTAAGCACACTTCTTTCGCATTTGGTCACCCAATGATCAAATTCAAAGGAAAACAATCCCGTTGAAAAAATATGTGATAACACACTGAGCATTTTGATTTTTCTGATTTCTCTTCTGCTAGATCTTCCCTAATAGTGTTGGGCATTCTTTCGTGTTATGATCTGATGCGCGACAATACATACAGGTCATGGGTGGAAGTGGACATTCTCTTGCATAGTGTCCTGTTGTTGATAGTTGTAGCATACCACTAGTCCTCTGCCTCTTCCAAATCCTCCTCTTGCTCTTTCTCCACCTTCGTAGCCAGCTCGATCCCTTCATGGCGCATTATACTGAGGCGCTTGGTTATACTACGTAGAATTATAGTGTGGATGCACGATATTGTACTGCGGTTGCGTAGTTTTATATTGTTGTTGCGCAATGTTATACGGGGCTGGTACTTGGTTAAAATATGGTGCGGCTTTCCCGATCATCATTTTTTACTGCACCCTGTATGCATCTGATGTTGTATCCCTCATCAGGTCCATGGTTCTGCAATCTTCGTCATCATGGACTACTGACTTACAAAAGTTTCAATACGAGCTCTTCGGTATTGTCTAGTACTTCTGCATCATTGGGCATTGATATGGATCATGTTCCTATTTCTTACATATCTCACACCATAGTCCTCATGTTGGAAAAGGGTTTGGCATTCCTGCTTCCATGTACTGCGCGAATGTTGGACATTCATTGTTATGATGTCCTTATGTTCTACATGTGGTACACCAAACAAATTCTCTTTTGTCCTTACCTTTGTTCTGGTTTAGCTGGAATGTTAAGTTCTTCAGATCCTCCTTCAACTCCTCTATGGTTGGATCTGTCTTCTGATATTGGTTCTCTTCAAGTTGTAGGGTTGTCTATAGAGCCTCTTCCTGTGTCTAAAACTTATGTTGTCGCAACACATATTTCAAGTGTGGTAGTAGTGAATTGACGAACATATTCCTATGCTGCATATCTATCATGACATATTTTATCTTTCCTTTCAATCGTTTGAATCTCTGGTCGATCTCCCATACAAATTATCCTGGTTTCTGTCTAATCTCTATCATCTCGTTCATGTATTGATCCTCTGAACTAGGCTTCTGGAACTCATTTATCAACAACTTCTTGATATCTCCAATCATTCTAGTTGTCCTTGGAGGACTGTTTGCAGCTAAACTCATGTACCAATCAGGTGCACGATCTCTTAGTGTGATTGCTAACTGTGCAAGTTTAGTGTCCTCGTCTGTGATTTGTTTCGCTTCCCAGATATTTTCACAGATAAACAGGTGCTTCTTCAGGTCTTCCAACGCCTCTCCTTTGAATTATGGAAACATGATGGCGGGATCATGTCTTACCATCCTAAATGTTGAACTACTACCTTCGTGCGGTATAGATACTTGACTAATGCTTCCTGAATTAGCTCCCCCAGTTGTTTTTTATTGTGTAGATGTACTTCCTGTTGTCTTCCTTCTCCCAAAATTCGGTTGTCTATGTTGGCATGTTTACAGGAAGAGTGTGCTTGTCATTAATGGCAAGAAAAATAGGAAAACAACGATGATAGAACCATTGCCAAAGCTCAGGAAAGACAGTGTTTTCAGACGCGCAGACGAGGTCCAAGAGATGAACTCGCAGGAGGAGAAAAGGTCAAGACCTTTGAACACTTAGAAAACCTTCTAAGTCAGAGAGATCAAAGCTCAGAAGGGAAAGCACAATATTGAAACGTGATCAGGGTCAAACGATTGAGAATTTGATTATCTAAATACCTGACAACCGTTGGATCATTCTAAGTGGAAGGACAATATAAGCTAGAAGAGTAGCACTGCAGATAGATCGAGCCATAGATCTAAGAAAATGATTGATGAACAACATTTGGTTCACGTTAAAAGTTGCGAGGAGGTTACTGTTCGGGAATCTCACTTCAGAAGAATTGGCAACTTGAAAGTTGAATTACCTGAAGCCCGAAAGTCCGGAATGAATAAGGACCATCGGATCTGGAGAAAATGTGATGACTGTTAGATCAAGGAGAACCATGTCAACAGACCATGTCTACAAGGACATGTGGCAAACCAGGTTGGCAGACCACGTCAACCGTCAAATTGAATTAGTGGAAGGATAGGATAAGTAAGGGCTGAGATCTGATATCTCGATCACCCGAATATCCGTCAGCTGTCAGATCAAATTAATTGAAGAATAATATAAACATGGAAAAAAGGATGAGTTCTCGATTATCCGAATACTCGTCAACCATCAGATCAAATAAAGTGGAAGGATAAGATAAGCAAAGTTGGAGGGTCGTTGGATTTAAACGAAGGAAAAAAAACATTGCATACAAATCAAGCCGTTGATCTAAGTCCTTGATCAAATGATTATCATTCGTTTCGAGTCTAAATATGTGGGGAGGTTATGCTTTGGAAAAATCTCACTTCAAGTTTCAAGTTGAGAACTAAAATACCCGAATCCTGGAGAGCCAGAGAGTCGAAGTAAATTTTCAACCGTCAGATCATCCGAAGAAGATCACAGCCATCAGATCATTCAAAGAAGACCTCAAGCGTCAGATCGTCTGAAGACAATCTGGGCCGTCTGATCCAGAGTGTAAGTTTGAGATTTGAGATTTCAAAATTTCGAAGACCTGAAGGATATCTCGACCGTTGATTGAGAAAGGGGACGCAAAACCATTAATCTGGTTGAAAGGTCAAATTCCCTAAGTTGAGGCAGGGTCATCGATTGAGAAGGATAGGTGTCCATGGATCATCAAATCCAGAAGATTGGCGTATGGAAGAAGGCAAGGTTTGATATTTGAAACTCCTGAAGCCCAGATCATGAAATAAATCACATTCGTCGATTTAGGGATGTTAGATTTGATTCGTAGATCGTGAAAGAAAAAATATGAACCATCTGTTTAGGAGCACCATCAATATTGTGAGATCGATGGCCCCATCGCATTGCAGGGTTAGAACATGCCCAAGTCTTAATTTTTCGTGAGCGGGCCGCAATCGAAACCACGGTTTTGGAGAAAGAACACGTGGAGGCTCGTAGTAAATTGCGGGGTGAAAAGCAGGTTTCCCTCAAACTTCCTATGGATGCACCCACAATCACGTGGTCACGTGAAGTTCATCGCCCAAGGTCATAATGAGAAACGAAGCTAGCACTCACTAGTCTGAGATAAGGAAGTGCCCTTTGAATAAGCGTTTGGTCACTGTTGGTGGTCACGTGAAGGAAGGGGCTTAGAAGCCAAAAATGACTTACTGTAATTACCATACAAGACGAAGAGTGACGATTTCCAGAGAAGCAAAAGAATCTTAGGATAATGACCGATAGTGATGATCAGGCTCAGGATAACTGCCAGAGAAGCCAAAGAATCTTGGGAGAATGACCACTTATGATGAACAGATTAATAATAACCGCCAGAGAAGATGAAGAGTTCGAATGATGATCTAGAAGATGACTTGGCGTGAGAAAGACATGAAGAATAGTGAAGAGAGCATGCTTCTTCGATAGTGAGTCATGTCAGTAGCAAGAGGAGTTGTGAATGATCTGAAGGGAAGATCATAGATGCAGTGCAAAGTATGAAGAGGCATCAAAGATCATGAAAGTTGAAAGAGAAGCTGAACAAGTGTGCGCAAAAATATATGAGAAACAACAAGACACTGATGCAGGAAGAGAAGATCAGTGTAGAAAAACAATGATGAGACTGGTAATCCATTGATAAATACCGTATCACTGTAATAAATTTCAGTAAAAAAAGATTTATATTTTAGGGTGGTAGGGTGGTGCTAGGGAGGACTATTTTCCTCAGAGTTTCAAGTGGGTTCTTGAACACAGGGAGTTGTAGCTTCTATCTGGTTGTAGCCAGAAGAACCAGGGTGGTAGGGTGGTGCAAGGGAGAACCATTGTTCTCTGTTATACAAGTTGGTGCTGTGTGACTAGAAGTTGATGCTTCCATCCAGTTGGTGCTGGAACACTCAGGGAGTTGGTGCTTCCTTCTAGTGGGTGGTAGAGAAACCAGAGAGTTGGTGCTCTCCACAAGTTGCAGCTTGTAAAACAAAGGTGGTATCCTCACAAAGAGTTGGTTCTCATAAGATTGATGATGTACATAACATAAAAGACTACCTATCATTCCAAGAAGAAGAGGTTTTCTCCATTTATGGGTTTCCTCATGAATATCTATCTCTGTGTATGTCATATTGTTGACGGGCGAAACAGTACATCTGTCAACTGGGAGAGTGGAACCGGTCTGGGGTTGTCTAAATAACCCAAGCCGTTTGGTATGGACCACCCTGACGAGTTTAACGGCTCCGTTGGCCGCTCTAAGGTCT
>SNQJ01S0157059.1:11175-22205 GCA_010110895.2 Picea sitchensis
ATGCTAGTCTCTTGTTGTTAAAGTTAAGGAAGGTTTGAAGGTATGTGATCATATACATGAGGTCTATTACGGATTTACAAATCATTGGATCATGATATTGATGAGGGCTTTTGGTTAAGGTACATGTTGGGTACATGGTTGAGACAAGTAGTTGATGAGTTGACACATACATGAGGTGTATAGTTGATGATGTTGGTACATCTTGATGAGTCAGATTTGATGAGTAGTTGATACACGATTGGTACATACTTGGTACATGGTTGGAGGCACTTGTCAGTAGTATTGTTGACACATGGTTTATGGATGATGTAACATATTTGTATTGGTATATTATTAGAAGCACATATTGATGATTATGAGTTGTTGTGTTATGGTTGGTTGATGCACATCTTTGAGATTTGTCTTGGTGATTGATCTTGTTGAGTAGATTTATTTTGGTTGATAAGATTGATAAGACAAGTTGTTGTGATAGGTTGTTTGGTACAGGTTGGTGCATGGTTGATGCACTTTTTTATGGTACAGGTTGATTACAGGTTTGGTGCATGGTTGATGCACTTGTTCATGGTACATGTTTTGTACAGGTTGGTCCATGGTTGATGCACTTGTTTATGGTACAGGTTTAAATCAGTATATCTCATAGTGATAGTGTGATAGTTGTTCTCTCATTCTACTTATACGTCAGGGCGGTTGGACGGGGCAAGGACAGGTGGTTGTAGCCACCTTTCGGTTGTAGCCAGAGAACATAGGGGGTTGTAGCCTCCTTCTGGTTGTAGCCAGAGAATTGGAGAGTTGGAATTTCCCTTAGGTTATAGCCTGGGAAACTAGGGGGTTGGATCCTCCTTCCAGTTGCAACTGGAAAACAAAAGAAGTTGGTGCTTCCAATGAATGTAATTTTTCAAGACATATAAGAAAAAACATTATGTGGTTTTCTTCCGCTTTGGGTTTCCACGTAAAACATCGGTGCACTGTGTATGTGTATGATTGTTCATTTTTTCATTGCTTATTTACTCTGCAGTTATTGGATGATAATGCTACATTGATATAACACTTGGATTATATGGTTAAAAATGATTAAACTACTCTATTACCGATTCACCCCCCTCTCAGTAGTCCAACACTTTCCTATAACACTTGCTAGATCATTAGTGTTTTTGCAAAAGTACATCAATTCAACAGTAAAAATCATATATATTAATCATCATATCAAATCTTTTGTCTATACATCCAATCATAGTATCAAATAGTATCAAGTAAATCTCAACATATTCATGATTCATACATGATCATCACATCATAATAAATAAAAGATCATATCAACCAAAAGAGTTTTAAGTATAAGTCTAGTCAAAATGTATCCATCAACAAAACCAAGTTGTCTACACATTAGGAATGTCCTCAAATAATAAGAAGTCTAGTAAAATAGGAGTATTACATAAGGTTATTTATTATTATTATAGCTAGTGATTTATATTTCCTATAAAATTATTTATTGTTATTATAGCTAATGGTTTATACTTAAAAATCCATAAAATAAAAAATTTCTTCATCATTCTTCACTTAAGGGTGAATTATTTATTTGAAAAATACAAATTCTTCACTTAAATGTGAGAGGGTGATCAGGAATTATTTATTCGAAAAAAAATTAATGTAAAAGTCTCAAAGGGAACCCACTTGTTTTAGTTTATGAATGCTCCTACAAAACAATAATGCATTTAATATGACCTTTTTATGGATTGCATATATCATGTCATACACTCAAGTCCACCAAATTTGTCGCTTGCTCTCATTTATGCTTATCAAATATTTTGAAATAAATTAGTGCTTTATCTATTGTGCATATAAATATTATGCCATGTAAACCCAAATGATTTTGATGAAAAAAATATTAATGTGTTTGTGATGTAATAATGTAAATAGAACTAAAAACCTTACATGTTTTTGTGATTCTAAGTTGATTTGAAACATTTTTTGCTTCAACTCTAGCAAACGTTGTCATTGCCTTGCATCATCTCTTGAAATTTGTTCATCCATTAAGGTCACCAACTTGCAATGACATAAATTATTCATATTGCAGACCAACTTTGCTCTTTGCTCCTTGGAAGCCAACCACGATGGTTTAGTATCCAATAAGTTGCATTTGATTATGTGAATGTAGATTGGAATTGATATTGTAGGAATTATTGGAATTATATAGTTATTTCCATCATCAATGCTCCTTGGAAGCCAACCACGATGGTTTAGTATCCAATAAGTTGCATTTGATTATGTGAATGTAGATTGGAATTGATATTGTAGGAATTATTTGAATTCTATAGTTCTTTCCATCATCAATGATATAGGGAAATGAACACTATATACAATGTATTGGATGTTGAAAACTCAATGATTAATAAATATAAATATGTGCATATTGATAAATAAATCTATAGAGAAATGAACACTATATACAATGTATCTTTCCATCATCATGGTATCATGGTATAGGGAAATGAACACTATATACAATGTATTGAATGTTGAAAACTCAATGATTAATAAATATAAATATGTGCATATTGATAAATAAATCTTTCCTTGACTTTAAGGGTTAGTTCAATTGCTTGGATTATTCATCAAAGATATGTTGTCATAAATAGGTTTAGGTTCCAATCCATACGCTTTTCTTATTGAAATAATAACTTTAATTACTGCTTCATTGAAGTCTCATTAATGAAATTTTATCATTGACATGCGTGCTTTGAAGTGGGTCCTTTTTGTATTTAATAAAAGTTTTTTTTAATAAAAATTTTATTTTGAAAATTTTAACTAGCTGCCTTTTTAAAGAGAGGACTGTATTTTAATTTTCAAGTCATGATGTTTGACCTTTTAGCCATGGAAATCATTTTGGATGCAATATTCATCATCTCATATTTCTAATGAGTCTTCCTTATCACAATTTGGAGTTCTGGATCTCAAGATATAAGCTCATGAAGTCGAGGTACATGGCAGATTTATCAGCAAACCATAAAAATATAGCTATATGTTCTTTCAATTTTTGAGAACATCATGGCCAATTTCATCTCTTGATACATGTTCCATCATCTTCCTCATCGAATTACATTTCCAACGAGGTATATTTTACTACAAATGGAGGTCGGGAGCTCACGATATCATCTCGGGAAGTCGAAGACTCAGCCACCGTTGATCAATTTCATGGGTTAATCCTAGCCCTTGATTTAAATTCGTCTCCTCCAATTCAAATTCGAATTTTTAAAAGGAAATTCAATCCCACATGCATTGTGGAGATTTAAACTTAAGTGTTTATATAGTAATTCTTATCCATAGACTTATATGAAAGAAGAAGAGACTATTGAGATTGACCCTTAGAAAAATTCATAAATTAAATAAAATTTTGATTGCCCAATCATCATCCACCAAGCGCCCAATCAATGCCTATTCAACAGTGAGTTGTAGCCGATTCAGTAATGAGTCAGCATCCACTTCATCGCCACGTGTCACAATGCCATTAGAGACCACGAGTTGTCACATGTCATAGTTTCATTAGTTGCCATGTGTCATCATTCATTGGTTCTCATGTGATTGGATGTCATGTTTGCTACATGTCATGTGTTTTCAATGGTTACTGGTTTCCACGTTTCATGGAATGGTTGATTGTAACATCCCTAGTCACCAAATGGGCTATGCCACTTAAAATTTTGAACTCTGATACTAATTTAAATAGAAAAATACTCTGCAAATGTACATATTCATACAAAATAATAACATAAATACACATTCAACATACACAGGAAAAACCCATGAAAAAAATGTATAAATATTAACGCAACACATGAATTAACACACAATTGACACTTTTCTTTCATTAAAAGAACACCAACTGTGTGCATACCTTCCATGTTTCTCCCAGCCTTAGAACGCACTACGCATAACTCTCAGCAATGGGTCACCCTCGAGCTGGGGCTAAACTCCACCTGGCTAAGGTATTCCTAACCAAGATAAGGTATCTTAGACAACATGAAACTCAGTCTTAGGTACAAACTCGAACTAACAACCTACAGTCCATCATTCTCACATGTTTGTCCCAACCCAAGAAATATGCCCCTTCTTTGCTCAACAGTTCCTTGGCTGCCCCACTTCCTTTCCAGGGCTACAACAACAGGCCGAACAAGAAGTATCAGAGCCATGTAGCTGCAGTTTGGCACCTTCGAAAATCAATTCCCAAAAATTCTCTCCTAGAGAGAATGCTCACGGGCCTGACAACCTGCCTCTTCAATATCCTATGAGCCTGACAACTTGCTTCTTTAGTATACCTCCAAAGCTAACTAGGGTACAAGTACACGTACATGTATAGTAACAACAAGGTACCTATGAAAACTGAGTGAGTGAAGGAATGATGATAGAATGATAGAAAAATGAACTAAGTCCAAACTATATGTATGCATGTTCCCAACTTGACACTTGTCATGTTGAGAACTACCTTGGGCCCACTTGTCCCTATCCTTAGAACTTAGGATAAAATAATTATCCATACTTTATACTTTAAGGAATATTAATATAACATTCCTTTAGGATTAATCCTCCCTAGCTTAGCCCCTTATCCTTAACTATTAGCCCCCTTTCCCTATCTAGTGGAGTTTATTTCCCATACTCTTTTACATGATTGGTATGCAACGGTACTCTTTTACATGGTTGGTATGCAACGGTGATGTGTTTTCATTAATATTTGCATGTGACTACATATTACAATGATGACTCAACAGCCATTTAACATCTGTCTCTCCAGCCTAATAACCACACAAGAACTCTGGCCTCAAAATACATATACACAAAGGCACTTTGGCCCCAAAACCGCGCACTTAATCCATTGTACGCAAAAATCAAGATGGTGTGCACCCTTCCTTTAGTGTGAAATCATCGCACACTTATACAGGAGTGCGATACATTATAAAATGTGTGCACTACTTTGGTATGCTATTTCCACGCATTGACTCAATGCGCGTAGAACCAAATCAAAGACCTTGTACCATCAACTCCCCAACTTATGTGTATAATTATAATTACATTTACAATCAGTTCCCATGGCTCACTAACCTATATGTTCATTTACATTTATATGTACAATTGAGGTTCGGCCTAGGGGTATTACATTCCCCTCCCCCTTATTTATGCACTATCCTCAGTGCAGTATATATGCATATACAATCAAAACTTCAAAAGTGATCAAAACGATGTGGGTATTATTCCCACATAGCATCCTCGTGCTCCCAAGTTGCATCTTTAGGACCATACCAAGTCCATTAGACCTTTACTATCCATACGGCTCGATTCCGTAGCTACTTGATCTTCTGGTCCAATATACACACCAAATGCACTTGGAAGTCGCCCTCTTATTCCACCTGAATCACATTCCAATCAATGACATGATTAGCATAAGGTACATAATTTTTAAGCGATGACACATGGAATGCATTATGAATACACATTGATGTTGGTAAGGTAGGCATATATGCTATAGGACCAATCCTCTCTAGGATTTCAAATGGCCCACAGTAACATGCTACCAGCTTTGAACAATTTCCCAACTTCAGGGAACTTCTCTTGGATTTTACTTTCAAGAACACATGGTTACCCACTTCAAATTCTTTGTGAGTTTTGGCTTTATCAACATAACTTTTCTTCTTGTCCTAGGCAGCCTTTAAATTCTTTTTTATTTTCATCATTTTCTCTTTCATTCCCTTAGTAGTTCTAGCCCAACCACTGCTTTGTCTGTTGGGTTGTCCCAGCTCATTGGTGTGTTGTACTTTTTGAAATAAAGTGCCCTAAATGGGCTCATCTTTAGAGATGATTGGTACCCATTGTTGTAAGAAAACTCTACAAAATGCAAATAATCCTTCCATTTGGATTGTTTATCCATCACATACATCCTTAGCATGTCTTCTATCACCTAATTCACCCTTTCTTTTTGCCCATCTAACTCTGAAAAATAAGTTGTGCTAAAATTTAGTATTGTTCTGAATCTCTTGAATAATCATTTCCAAAAAATTGATGTAAATTTTGGATCTCTGTCAGACACAATTGTCTTGGGTATAACATGTAGTCGAGCAATTTATCTCATATAGATATCATCAATATTGGTTCCCTTGTGTGTGATTTTTACTGGAATAAAATATGCAGCGTTAGTAAGCTTATACACCACTACCATGATAAAATCATGTTGCTTGTTTTTTCTAGGAAGTTTGGTGATGAAATCCATTGTTACAACTTCCCATTTCCACTCAAGAATGTGCAATGGTTGTAGCAAACCAATTGGGTTTTTATGCTCATCCTTGACCTTTTGACACTTCAAACATCTGACAATAAAATCAACAACCTATTTCTTCATACGTGGTCAATAATAATGACTCTTGACAGCTACAACAACTTTCTGGTAACCTGGGTTCACAACATAAGGCACATTATGCATTTCTTTTAAAATCATATTTTTCAATTCCTGAGAATTTGGCACATAAATTATTCCCCTGTACATGAGAATATCATATTTTTCTAGCTTCTATTCTTCACTTTTCTACTGCAAAATACCTTGCTGTAATTTTGTCTTTATTTCCATGTACGATAAATTTGATTTTGCAGCCTCTAAGATTATGTCTTTCAAATATGATTGGTACATGCTAATGGTTGTAGCATGCATCTCATTCACCCTTCTAATGAGTTCATCAACCACCTTGTTCTCTTTCCCCTTTATATGCTTTATATAAAAGTCATATTCACTGAAGAATTCCAACCACCTATTTTTCCTGACATTTAGAGTTGGTTGTTCAAATAAATATTTCAGACCACTATGGTATGTCCTCAACTCAAATATTTTCCCCATGAGGTAGTGCCTCCACATCTTCAAGGCATGCACTATGGCTACCAATTCGAAATCATGAGTATCATAGTGCCTTTCATGCTCCTTTAATTTTCTTGATTCATAGCACACCACATACCCATTCTGACTAAGGACTCCACCAAGCCCTTCTTTACATGCATCATTGCATACAATGAATTTTTCATTTGTATCAACAATCCTTAGTATTGGAGCACTTGTTAATAAATGATTCAAGTGTTGGAAACCCCTTTCACAATCCAATTTCCACTCAAACTTCGCACCCTTCTTCTGCAAGGAAGTGATTGGGTGTGCAATCTTTGAGAATCCCTTAATGGATCTTCTGTAGTAACCTGCAAGTCCCATGAATAATATCACCCCAGAGACATTCCTTGGTGTTTTCCACCCCTCAATGGCCTTTATCTTTTCCGGGTCCACTGTTATTCCTTCCTCTGAAATGATATGGTCCAAATAATGAATTTGCTTCTAATAGAATGAGCACTTGCTCAATTTGACATACAACTGATGCTCCCTTGATACCTATAACACCCTTTTCAAGTATTTCCCATGTTATTCTTTAGACTTAGAATATATAAGAATGTCATCTAGGAAGACAATGACAAATGTATCTAAGTATTCTCTGAAAATACCATTCATTAGACACATGAAGACAACAAGTGCATTTGACAACCCAAATGGCACCATTCTGAACTCATAATGGCCATACCTCATTCTGAAGGCTTTTTTGATGATGTCTTCTTATTTAATTATTACCTGATGATAGCATGATCTAAGATCAATATTCGAGAATATTTTAATATCTTTCAACTGATCAAAGAGGTCATATATCCTTGGAAAATGATACTTGTTCTTCAAAGTTACCTTGTTCAACTGTCTAAAGTCAATGAAAAGTCTCAATGCTCCATCCTTTTTCTTCACAAATAATACTGGGGCATTCCAAGGTGACACACTTGGGTGTATATACCCCTTTTTCAGAAGCTCTTCAATTTTCATTTGTAATTCCTTCAGTTCTGGTGTACTCATACTATAAGGAGTCTTGGATACTGGGTCTGCTCTAGGCATCAAATTGATGGAGAAATCAATATCTCACTTGGGTGGAAATCCTCGTATTTATTTAAATATATCTTCAAAATCTTTTAGGATTGGATAATATTCAATATTTGGCACTTTATCTTTAGGTGTCTCTTCCATATGTGCTGCAAATATTTGACACCCTTTCCTGTAACTTTTGTTTAGTTGCAAGGTTGTAACTTCTCTAACAGTTACTACCCTGGGAATTCCATGTACTGTCCTTAAGTTCCCTTCCTCATCCAAGAAAGTAAATTCCTTATTATAACAGTCTAGGACATCATGATGTTGGCCCAACCAATTAGGCAGTCATAGGAACCTAAAGATATGATGCTCAAATTTTCCCTGGTGCGCAGTCCATTCATGTACATTGGGCATGCCTTAACCATCTCATTAATTTTCCTTTTAGCTCCTATAGCCTGCTGCACCAACCAAGATTTTCCAAGATTTCTTCTTGGAAATTGAAATCTTTCCACCATCTTAAGATCTAGATAATTATGACTAGCTACTAAATCAATTAAAATAGCAATGATTTGGTTGTTGATATTACCTTCCACTTCAATCATATGTGATTGAAACTCAACTTGCTTGTTATCCAGGGCTACGTAGATCCTAGGTACATTTCTGCCCATGTCCTCCACTTTATTAGCTTGCTTTACATTGTGAACAATCCTCACTTTTCACCTTTGTGAGGGCAATATTTGTACATATGATCTCCCCCACAACCCCAGCATTAAATAGGTGGTTGCCTTGGTCTTTTCCCCAATGTCTCGGTCATTCTTAGTTCTTTAGAAGATGGATGTCCCTGAGAATTATTTATGAAGAATGGTGGCTTAGATCCCTTCTTCCACTATTCCATCTTGTTTTTCTTCTTGTCTTCCCAAGATCTTTCGAAAGTTGGTCTTTATTTATGTTGATCACAAAGATATTTAGCTCTTTTTATAGTTTCCTCTAGTGTCTTGGGATCATCATATTGTATCTTATCATTGATAAATAATGGCAGCCCACTAAAATACCTTTGAATCTTAACTTGCTCATCCTTGATGAAAGAAACATACTTCAACAGTTCTAAGAATATCCTAGAACTATTGTGTGCCCTCCTATTTGACTGCCTTAGGGAGTGATGGTTATGCCTTCCAACACTTCTTGTTCTTCTCCTCTCATCATGAGATCTATGACTCCCTGATTTGCTTAATTCAATCTCCTTATCCATCTTCTTCTCTATTTTGTCTAAGATCTTCATTAACTTTATGTTGAAGCCTTCTTGTTTCTCTTTCAATTTCATAAGCCTCTCATTATCAGCTTTATAACTTTGGACATCCTTTTGTAGACTTTTTATTTTCTCTACCAATTTCATGCTTTCCTCCTTGCCTTCTCCATGTCCATTTGAATTTGTATCTTCATTACCCATACAGACATACATTCCTCTGATCTCATCTTCATGGATGTAAGCCCTTTATGCTTATTCCATGCATTCCATGCTTCTAAACTTTGTGTTGATCCTGTTCCAATCTAAATCTCTGCAAAATGTGTAGGAAACAATTTTTTAGACTAAATAATTTAACAAAATCATGAAAATTATGTACAATTCTATTCCAATAATGCATCATAATTCTTTATTTTGGTTCCTTATGAAATTAACTGTCCATATCAATTTTCTGGGTGAATATATGGATTCCTTTTTCCAAGACATTTCCAATGACTTGTCCCTTTCTCAATCCTGAGTCTTGAGAAGAAAGTTATGGCCATTTGATTATTACCCAAGAATTCCTTATGTTCACACCTTAACCATGTGCAAATATGAACTATATTTATGCTTCTTTGTACCTGCTCTTATATAGTTTTGAAAGGACCCCAACTGGGTTTCATCATCATAATTTGGAAAATATGTCCAAGTTTCACCTCTTTCTAGGTTCTGGGCTGCTAGATACAACCTGCTAAAGTTTCAGGCAAATTAAATTTTTTTGGACATGAATGCTATAGGTACCTTCTATCCCCTCTTAAACATTTTTATTGTGCCCAGATTTTTAATTTGTTTCCATGAATTTGTTCTATGGTTCAATATATTTCCATAGACGGCTCATGTGCCTCAATCTGATTCTGGAGCAGGAAGTTATGGCCTTCATAAGTTAACTAGGGCTTACGATTTACTCTCCATTGTTCTGGTTGTAAATCACTCATCCTAACTCTCTTTGATGATTTGGATACACAGTTAGAAATCCATCACCGAGCTCTTTAGTTTGAGCTACAAAATCTATATCTTGAGCACATCATTTTTGAGTAGCTAAAAACATTGTTTAGGGCCTCAAAAATGCCATGCAAAAACATAATCTTCAAAAATACAAAACATTTCACATAAAATCATTGGTTTTCTATTGTTGTAGTCCTCCAAATGTTAAGAACCAAATATCAATATAGCATATAAAAACCTTATAATAAGTACTCGACGCCTTGAAAAATATATAAATTCAGATAATAAGCCTATTCAAGGGGGAAACCTCCTTATACACCACATAAATGTTGAAATCCAAGATGATTCCAAATGAAAATGTCTCCTTGGTATATATAGGAGACTAGGAGGTATAATTACAACTAATGGACCCAAGCTGGCATAAATACAGTAAAATTACTAATGTAATATGCCCCAATTAAGGGGTAATGTTCCACTATTTAGGGCTTAACATGCCCCTCCCCTTGAGACAAGTGTTGTCCGCAACGCTTGAGTAACTCTGGATGCTTCTGTATAAAAGACTCATTTTCCCAAGTGGAATCTTTAGTCGGTAGTTTCCTACATTTAATGAGATACTCTAAAATGGATCTATTCTTCAACTGGCGAATTGTTGTGTCAGTGATGGCTTCAGGCTCCAATATGATTTTTCATTCCTCTTCAAGTTCTGGCAATATAGTTTGAACTGGTATCTTGTCGCCTATAACCTTCTTTAAGCATGAAACATAGAAAATTGGGTGTACTCATGAAGATGCAGGCAACTCCAATTTGTATGCCATAGTACCAATATTTTGCAACACCTTATAAGGGCCATAGTACTTTGGTGATAATTTATTATCCTTCTTGGCT